>JAOXJP010020796.1:0-17303 GCA_025762735.1 Platanus orientalis | reverse complement strand
GGAGAAGATCTAGAGGCCTAGATGACCCTATTTGATTTAACTTTTCATGAGGGACTCTAGGTTGTATACCCTTTTTACAACCTTTGCATATAGGATTGTCATCTTGGGTCAATCTAAGCAAACCTTTGACTATTACCTTTAGCCATTTTATGTCTTTAAGGCTGCTATGACTTAACCTTTATTGCCAAATATTAGTCTTATCCATTTAAGACATAAGACAAGCATCCAACTCATGTTTATCGATTTTTATGACAAAGCAATTGTCACTTATCATTAACCCTTTGACAAGGATTTCATTATTTCCCTTGTCCTTAATCTCACACTCGTCCTTCACAAAGTGCACACCATAGCCTTTTTCACAGATTTAATTTATACTAATTAGATTATGCTTTAGGCTTTGCACAAATAAGACATTTGAGAGTGTGAGAACACCAAGGACCTCTACAGTTCTCTTGCCAATGATCTTGGCAATGTTTCTGTCACCAAATGTGATACTCCTACCTTAGGTTTTCTTAAGATTAACAAGCAATGACCTATCATAGTCATATGTCTTGAGAACTCACTATCAAGGTATCATCTTGATATGTTCCTAGCTCTTAGAGTCATTTGGATAACTAAACACTTTAACCCATACTTTCTTATCTTTTCCTTTTGGGCTAGTTCCTTCTCCTTGAGAAGGTTCCTATTTTTAAGGTTTTGAAAATAATTCATCTTCTTGAAATTATTCCCATTATTTTTTTTCTTTAAAGCTTAGTATTTTTGAGATTTGATGTCATGCTCTTCCTATATGATCGAGTTCTTTTAGGTTTAATATATTGGAATTGGTTTCTCCTAGAAGATAAAGTATGAGAGGATTGAAAGGTTCTTCTAACTTACCCTTTGGGATTTCTAAAAGTGGAGGTATTTTCTAGAAATTCTCTAAAGGTAGAAGCCTTATTGACTTGAAAGCTATTCCATAATACCTTGGCATAGGAATATGGTTAAGGTTTTGGTTTTCCAGACTCCTTACCTTGTTTCATGAGAACCTAGCCCTTGAATGTGTTTTCCTTTCTTTCTACCCCATAAGACCTTCATAATGGTCCTTGAGAAGACACTTTCACCTTACCCTTATGGGAAGCTTGTGCATTAATCTTTCCCTTAGCTTTCACAGAGACATCCTTAGTCTTTTGTGAGGCGAAAGTGCAATTGACATTGGAATTGGATCCAAGTCTTCTCATGTCCTCATGGTCTCTTCCCATAGAGAGCATCTTCTCAAATTTGTCATTTCTTTGCGCTAGCATGGAATGTGACCTCCTCTTATCCTCCTCAAGCTCTTTGATTTTCTTGAGGTACTCTAAGGACTCCCTTTAATTTCATATCTCTTATAAGGTTTTCCTTCCTCATATTCTTTTCTCTCTTAATTTGTTATTATGAATTAACAATAGAAAGAATATAGGTGGACCAAGTGATCTCGATAAATATATAAGTCCAAGATAAAAATTATCCATAATAAACATGCTAGTCATATATTATATCAAGATCAATGACCATTGCATAGATGAACATATTAGAACAAATTTCATCAATGAAGCATAAGAATATGCATGATAAGTCATAGGAACATTAGTGACATATAAGGACATGTCAATCAAGATCAATATGTCACTAATAATCTAATGATGTGCATAAATAGGCATAAGATCACTAAGAACAATCTATAGATGTGCTCCTATGGAGCACACATGCTTCAAGTATGTTAAGGTGACTTAGACACATATATATGTGAGTATGCCACACAAGAGTAATGCCATCATGATCTGTATATTAAACAATTAGTCATAATAGATCATGAATAGTCACATGCACACATCATAGGCAAATTTTTCATATGCTTTTAAGATTTTGAGTTGCATTGGATCAAATAATGGAATCCAAGTATGTGATTTAAGGTTTACTTAGTATTACTCCACACATGCTTTGGACAATTGACAATTTTATTTTCCTTTGGTTAATTGATTTTCATAGATGATCAACACCTTTTATGCTTTCCTATCAAGATGTTTAATTAAGGTTAATGTCACTCTCTTGGACATATTCCTTGATTTCTAATTTGGCTTTGTCCATTGAGCCAAGATCATCTAATTATCCTTTTTATGATCTTTTTAAGATCATTCCTTTATGATCATGTTCATTGTCAAGATATCATCTTGACATGCTCTCATTCCAAAATAGGATGTGAGTTTATCTTTCTTCACCCAAATCTTCTTGACCCATATTTCTTGGATCTTATTTTGTCTTGGGTGGATCATTTTTTTTCTTTTGAAAATGATTTTTGAGTTCTAAAAATTGATTTTTCCTTTTTAGATTTTTTACTTCTTAAATCTTTTGAGAATAAGTCTGGTTTATTCTCCTAGACTCTTAGGAACTTTAGGCATACAAGTCCCTTTGCCTCTTGATGCACCCAATTCTTATATGATCATCCAATCCACAATAATGGCATTTGATTGGAGGTCTTCTAGAAGTTGAGACATTTCTTCTAGAGGCTGACTC
Source organism: Platanus orientalis (assembly GCA_025762735.1). Lineage (NCBI taxonomy): Eukaryota > Viridiplantae > Streptophyta > Magnoliopsida > Proteales > Platanaceae > Platanus > Platanus orientalis. Next base: position 14,774 of record JAOXJP010020796.1, on the reverse strand, counting down.
ATAACCTATTAATAGGTTAGGTACTTTCTTTCTTCTTTTATGATGAGTAAGAGTTTTGTTCTTAAAAGAATAATGTCTTCCACTATACATCATGGCTTGTGGGAAGACATTTGTCTTACTTTTGCCTTTTGCATAGGCATTCTTTGGTCCATTTGTATATGTGGAAGATTCGGCATTTCTGGAGTAAAATCTCAATCCCCTTCTACTACCTTCTTTGCCCTTTGGCAATTTTTCCAGTTCTTTACTTCTTTGGGCAAGAGTGCTATGAGACTTCTTTTTGTGCTCCTCAAGCTATTTAACTTGATTGAGAAGCTCCTTGTTTCTTGCATTGAGCTTGGAGCAAGTAAGGTCTAGACTCTTTTGATTTTCTTCTAAAGTTTAAACTTTTTATTCGAGTTCTAGAGTCTTGTTGAACAAGATTTCATTGTCCTCAACTAGTTTCCTCTTTTCAATTTTTCTATTTTCTTTTCCCATCTTGAGGAACGTTTTTTCTCACTTGTCTCTTTTCTAGGAGATGTATGTTGTCTTTTAAGCTTTAATGCTCTTCTTCTAGGTTGGAAGGCAAAGATTTCAATTCTAACTCTTTTATTCTTTTCTTTAGATTTTCATTTTCATTTGAGAGATTAGAATTCTTTTTAAGCAACCCATCCTTCTCCTCTAAGCTTTTAGATAAGTTTAGTTCCAAGAAATAAGTTTTTCCTTATAACTCTTTTAAATTTTCATTTTCTTGAGTTAAACTTAAGTTTTCCCTTTTTAAGGATTTAACAGTCTTGCCTAACTCTATATTTTCTTCATAGAGTTTGTTGAAGGCTTCTAGGATGTCCTCTTCATCCTTGCCTTTTTCTTTATCACTTTCAAAATCACTTTCAAGTGAATCCTTAGGAGACCTACAAGCCATGAAGGCTTGGATTTCATGTGAAGATCTTTCTTCAATACTTTGGGATTCATATTCTAACTTATCCGAGTCATCCAAAGTAGTCACCATTGCTTTCTTCTTGTATTTCTCTAAGTCGTTTGGGAATTCTCTAGCAAGGTGACCAAAACCACCACATTCATAGCAATTTGGTTCTTCCTTAAGAACCTCATTCCTCCTAGTATATTTGCTTTTTAAAGAACGGTTCTTCCTATAACCACTAGTAAATTTTTTAAAGCTTTAGGCAATTTTGCCAAGCTCTTCATTGGATCCCTCATTTGGTTTGAGTGTCATCTGAAAGGTTTAAGGAGACCCTACTAGTTCCTCTAGGTATATGAATCTTTTACTCGGGTTATTAAGCCCAATAAGAGCAACTTGGCTCTGATACCAATTGAAAACCCAATAATGATCCTAGAGGGGGTGAATAAGATATTTAAAATTCTTTTTAGATTACCCCAAATTCAATTTTTATTTTAATTAACCAAATTGGTTTCGGTATTTAATTACAATTGAATTGTGCACATGAATACTTATAAGTATGTAAGTGCCTAATTGTATTGCATGTGAAGCTATTCCAATGTATACAATGATAGATAATTTAAATTTTAAATGTAAAGAAAACCATAAGCAATCACAATATACATAAGATGTATAGTTGTTTAGCACAACGGCCTACATCCACTTTCAAAAGCTCACCACCGAGATATGTAATTTTATTAAGATTGAATAAATTACAATCAAGGCTAAAATTAAAACAAAAGCCTAATCTACTTTCTAAGCAAGCTACACCCACATCTAGTGTCTCTGGTGGGTGTGGTCTATGATCTACTCTTTCAGTGTCTCCGGTGGAAGAGCTTAGGGTCTACACTACCGATGTCTTCGACAGTAGTGCCAATTCTCCCGATGTCTTCAACGAGAGAGGACTCAAGAACTTAAAGAAGATTTAAAGGCAAGGGTTACCTCTTGAAGGTTGGTGTTGCCTTGTATCCAAGTTGGGGTTGCTCCTCTTTGAGCAAGATGTGATTATTACTTCCCAATGTTTCTTGGTTGTCTCATTAAGTTAGTTGAGACAATACTAGTGGATTGCTCCTCCTTAAGCAAGATGTGACACACACTCCCACACTTTTTTCACTTGGGTCTTCTTTTGGACAACCCTTTGTAGCCTACCTTCATGCCTAAGCAAGACTAGAGAGGTGGTAATGGAATGGTCTCGGTATGGATTGACTTATCTAAGTATAGAGAGAGATTTGCTAAAAAGTTAGAGAACTAAATCTGTCAAGATCTACAAAAAATGAGCAATAAAGATTACAAAGTATGGAGATTTATCAAGAACCATTACCATTCTCAATTGGGGGTTCAATCCTTTTTATAATTGATGAAAATTACTTGTGTCCATAGGATTAAAACATCTCCCAATGGTCAAACAACAAAGACCATTAATTTAAAACAATTTTTTAAAGTTTATACCATTATACAATGTTTCTACTACTTTGGATCGATCTTGGATTGATCCAAATGAAAAAACACTCATAACCTACAACCCAAGAGTTGCTAGTTCAATCCTGGATCGATCCAAATTATCTAAATCAAACTGGAACATTTGGATCAATCCAAATGCCCTGTAAAGCCTTTAAAAACCTTAGAAAACCTATAAAGACATCAAGATCGTCCCTCCATGGTCCAAAAAAGTCCGTAGACCTTTGAAAACTCCTCTTTGGACCCTTAGTTCACCATGGTCATACCACCTTACCTGATTTACCTTATGAGAGTTTGGAATGAAGTGTGAACCCTTTGGGAAATTTGTATACTCTCGGTTTGCTTTCCTTAAGGTTTTATTGATGCTTGATGATGATCTTCATAATGCTTTGACCAAAAACCTCATAGACTCTAACATGACACCACTCATGTCATAGTCTATATAATGCACGTATTTTAGAGTTCATGAAATTTATAACATATTACTTTTACAACCCCGTCAGTTATCCTAACCCTCCATTTTCCCACCTCCTCACCTCAACCCTCCATCCAACCCCCTTTACCACATGGTACCCATCTAAACTACCCCCACTTCTAAGCCAATAAGAGGAGGCCCCCTAAGCTTTTAAATATGTGGCTGAGGAGCCTCCACCCTATCCCATTTAAACCTCCTTCCACACCACATATCCTTGTAGCCCATCTAAACCCTCCATTTTTCCCACCTCTTCACTCAACCCTCCATTCCACCCCCTTGCCACATGCCACCCATTTAGACCCCCCTCACTTCATAGCCAATGAGAGGAGGAATTTTCAGCCCCCTCACATGTGGTTGAGAAGCCTCCATCATGCATCTCTTCACTACCACGCATTCACACCCCTCTTCACAGCCACTCATTTTAGTGGGCCCCACTACCCCATACCCATCATCCTCCATCCTTGACCCACCTATAAATACCCCATTCGTCCAAGAGGGAAGGGAGGAGAAAATTTTAAGTAAGAAAATTCTGAGATAAATAAAGGAAAGAAAGAAAAGAGAGAAAGAAAAGAAAGAGAGAAAGAAAAAGAAAAGAGAGAAAGAAAGAGATAAGGAAAGACAAAAGGAAAAAAGAAAGGGAAGCAAAGCTCAACCTCAGGTTGGTCCCCTTCCCCTCTTGTTTTTCTGTAGTTAAGACCCCCTTGCTATAACGAACTCACCCCTAAACCCATTAAAGAAACCCTATAGTGGGACATAGCTTGCCTCCCCTCTTTATGTTTTATTTCTGAGTAATCAAGAGTGTGAGGACCATAACTCCTCCAATCAGAGGATTTAGGAACTCAAATTTTGACTGTAAATCACTATCATAGTGACTTACATGGCCACCAATTTCCATTCCTAGAAGAGTTCATTTGACCCCCGAGGTGGGCCCCACTTGCTCACTATGCAAGTGTGTTTTCATAATGTCCAGACTGAGCAGTGAGGAGTTTACGGATTTTAATTCTACCCATAAAGCTTATTTTTGAATAATTCTTATTTTGTTCATTATCTAACTAATTTAAATGTTCGAATTAATTTTTGTAGCTCGTTTTGTCATAGTTTTAGTATTTTACAAGATTTTTGTTGTAATTATTTTACTATTATTTTTGTTTAGCACTGAATTTTATAGTATACTTTGTAGAAGTAATTTTTCTTTAATTTGAGTGTTATTTTGTTGTAATTTTCTTTCTAGTAATCTTATGATTATGTTAAAATATTCCATGTCAAATTTGAGCTCAGCCCCATGAGCATGGGCCTTGGAATCGGCCCCACAATCCCTAACTTTCATGGGAATCTATGTAAAATTACATATAACCCAACCATTTGGAAAATCTAAAGTGGGGTCTACCCTTTGTAACTATGGTTGGGATTTTTCAGAGGAGTGTCTTGGGTCCTAACCCAACTCCCTAAAAAATTCCAAGCCCAATTGACATTGGGAAATGGCCCAAAATGTGAAAAACTCAGCTGCTAAAGTGTTGCCCAAAACCTGTACGCCTGAATTTTAATCCTGTTAAAGTTTAAGCGTACAGCCTAATTTTAGGTGTACACACAGGACCCTATCCCTACTCATTATACCTTATTTAAAAGATCTCTCTCTTTTATCTTTCTAAAGAGATCAACCACACTCAATTCTGAGTTTTATGGAGAAAGATATGTCCATTTGAGTGTGGGTTGTCCAGAGTACGCCTAAATTTTAATCCTATTAAATTCAGGCCTACAACCTAATTTCAGGCATACAAATAGGACCTTACCCCTATTCATTATACCTTGTTGGAAATATCTATCTCTCAGCTTTCCAAAAAGACCAATCACACTCAATTCTGAGTTTTGTGAAGAAAGATAGGTCTATTTGAGTGCAGGTTATCCAGAGTACGCCTAAATTTTAATCCTATTAAAATTCATTCATATAGCCTAATTTCAGGCTTTCAAACAAGACCATATCCGTACTCATTATACCTTGTTGGAAATATCTCTCTCTCAACTTTCCAAAGATATTAACCACACTCAATTCTGAGTTTTGTAGAGAGAGATATGCCCATTTGAGTGCAAGCTATTCAGAGTACACCTAAATTTTAATCCTATTAAAATTCAAGTGTACACATAATGTTCAGGTGTACAGCCTACTTTCATGTGTACAAACAAGACCACAACCACTTCCTTTCAACTTTTCCAGACCTTTTATGGTCTCCACCTCATCCTAGGGTTATGTCGCATTGGTTCACAACTCAAAGACGCTAGAATTTGGCTAAAGCCCAATTAAGTCCCTAAAACACTCACATTGGTATAACATAGTCTTAACCCCATTTCACTAACATATTTCAGCAGCAAGGAGTACTTTGTAAGTATAGAAACACCCTAAAATAAACCTACCCTAAATCACTCTCACAGTCAAACGTATTTGACTACCAAGATTTGCACACACAACAAACCTCTAAAACTACATGCAGTTTGATCTCAACAAAACCCTAGGAACCCTGAACCACATAAGATTAGGTATTTAGGTAGCTTAAGACTATGTCTTATATGCAATTACAATGATCACACCACAAGGGTGGTCCAGAGCAATAATATTAAATCTAATAGGCATATAATAGTATAGCTTATGATAAACATAAATTATTAGGTTAGAGAAGCCACCCTAAAAAGATGGGTAATTGAGGTGCCTAACACCTTCCCTAATTACAACAAAATAGCTGACCCAATACTCTGAAGAACCAGACCAGTCTCAAAAGTCATTCTAGGCCTAAGGGTCTAGACCGGATCGCAAAGCCCACACTTTCTTTCTCCAAGAAAGGAGGAAACTCCAAAGCAAGCCCTGGCATCCATTGGTTAGGCTCCATCTCGCAAAGTGGGGACCATCCGATCTTTTTGCAATGCCCACACTACTGAAAAAATTTGGCTTATCCGCAATAGGTTATTAACAACACAGAGTAGATAGAAAAGTTATGCAAAGAAAATAAGACATGATCTTGAGTTCGAAGAAGGTGACCACATTCTCCTCAAAGTGTCATTGACTAAAGGTGTGATGATATTCAGGAAGAAAAGCAAGTTGGACCCAAGATTCATTAGACCTTTCAAGATCTTGAAGTGAGTTGGTGACCTCACTTATGAGTTAACCTTACACCAAGAGTGATCACATGTGCATTGTGTCTTTCACATGTCTATGTTGTAGAAATACATGCATAAACCTTCACACATTCTCAAATATAAGCCACTTCAATTACGTGAAGATCTTTTACATGAAAAGAAACCAGTGATTCTTCTTGATCGCAAGGAGCAAGTACTCCAAAACAAGGTTGTGCCTTCAGATGTGCCTTATATGAAGGTTTGGTGGCACTTGGGAAAGAGAGAACAAAATAAAGATCAAATATCCGCATTTGTTTAAAGTATAAGGCATGCATCTAAATTTAAGGACTAAGTTTTTATAAGGGGGGAGGATGTAACATCACATACCTAAATTAGGTAAGTTTAAAGGATCTAGACCCGACACCATGCGTCATAATTGAACCCTTGGTATTTGTGAGCAAGAGGGGTCACCCTCAATGTTCAAGAGGCCTATACATGGTTTAGAGTGGATAAGAGAACCCTTTAACCAATTGGTTTGGACTTTGGAAACCCAAAATTGAAGAATTAATAAAATTTAGAAAAATTATAGTGTGATCGATCACAAGATGTGTGACCGATCACAGACACAAGTCATAGCCCTCGGGAGTTTTGTTATGAGCAAGAGTTTGCACTTTACAGGATCTGTGACCAATCATGAGATCTTTGACCAATCATGGGTGTGATCAATCAAGAGATCTCTAACCGATCATAGTTGTGACCAATCATAGATCTTGTGATCAATCACGACTCTTTTTTTGAGAAAGATTTTGGACACATATGGAATGATGTGTCATGCCCTTATTTGACCTCCACACGAGTGAGATCTCATTTTAGATGAATTCCAAACCTATTTATAATTCATTTTGGTCCATTAAACCATTTAGAACATAAAGAAGAAGAGTGAGAGAGAATTAGGAGGCTTGAGAGAAAGGAGAGGAGATTTATCTTCTCCAAGTGTTGGTAAGTTTCTAAACCGAGATCTAGCCTAAACTAGGTATGACTTACTATTTCTTACATTGGTTTATGGTTTTTAACCATTGAATGTTTTGTTTACTCATAGAATAAGGAAGGATCCACAAAGGAAAAGTAGTTTTGGGAGAGGATTCCTCAAAGTATTGAAGGTTTGAGCTATTGGTGGGTGGATATTCAGTTGATTCTCACTTCTCCATTCTTAGGATTATAGAAGTGTGATTTCTATTCTATGTTTCAATGATTTATGATTTCAATTGGTGGATTTACATCTATTCTTCATGATAATGTTGATTTCCTTCAGTTGAATTTTAGTTTTCTTTGATTGAACATATTAGGAAGGATTCTCTACATTGTTTTCATGATTTCTTGGAATATGGGACTAATTACATGATGTTGGTATCTTTTTAGACTGAATTTGATAATCTATACTCTATATGGAAAGGTTTTGGAGTTGTGTTCATAGGATTTGGATGGTTTAGAGGGTTCTATGTGGTGTACCTTGGTTTACCCTTTGATTTCCTTTGAAATTCCTAATTTCTTAAACTCTACCTATTTGATAAATTGACATATGACTAGTTCTCCATGATTTGCATATGCTTTGAATGCCCTTGGACTCTCTACATGATTTTATTGCTTGCTTTGATAGATTTCATTTACCTTATGTTAATCCATGTCGATTTGCATTAATTTTATTGATTCTCATGTTATATTCATAGAACTTCAATGCATCACATTGGGTTTTACATCATTTGAAAGTTTATGGTGGCATGGACATGGTTTACTTTGGTATTTTCAAAAGGCATTTCACTAGGACTTCTACATGAATCTTGGAGCATTTGGGCTATTTGGTTTTATCGTTGATAGTATTTGGCATGAAATGATTTCACTTTCATGAGCATCTTATATGTCCTTAGATTGATACAAGCATTTATATTTGCATATTGGTATTTGGCCTCTCTACATGTGATTTATCCCTTCGATTTTGAAAATATTTATAAACTTGCATACATAGATATGTTACATATGGCTTAATAGTGAAGTAATTATAATGCTTTACATAAGCATGTTTTGGACATATCACTTTAGAATATTTGGATTTGATGTGATATCTCAAAGAGGGTTGGACCTTATGGTTTCAAGTACCTTACCATTGAGTCACATAAATAGACAAAGGGCTATATACTTATCTAGTGATTTTAGGTACCCTATCGTCAAGTCACATCAATAGACAAATGGGCTATATACTTTCCCAATGATTTCAAGTACCTTGCCACCGAGTCACATCAATAGGCGAAGGGACTATATTTTCTTAATGATTTCAGGTACCCTTCCGCCTAGTCACATTAATAAGTGAAGGAGCTATATAGTTGCCCTATGATTTCAAGTACTCTACCACCATGTCATATCAATAAGTGAAGGAGCTATATACTTGCCTAGTGATTTTTGGTACCCTATCGTTGGGTTAAATCAATAAGCGAAGGGACATTATTGCGCAACGGAATCTCAAGTACCCAATCTCCAGGTCACATCAATAGGTGGAGACAGTCCTAGTGACCCAACACATGATTTGGTTTTATCGGAGATCCTATGTGAATTGCATGTTTAACTTTATCAGAAACCTTTCATTGTTTACACATTTTGTTTGCCAAAAACCCTTACATGGGTTATATGATTTGATTTAGTCGGAGACTCAATATGGGTTCATTTGCATTTGGTTTCGGTATTTGACAGAGACCCTTATGGGTTGGCATATGGCATGTAGAATCATGGTTCAAAATCTGGCTCGATACGGGCCGTATCGTGCGAGACGTATCAATATCATGTGGCTGCGGGATGAAATGAGGGGATACAGCGATAAAATGGTAATAGTACAGCATCTCGTAAGATATATCACGTGTTATGCATGCGTCTAGCAAGATAAGGAGCAAATTTGGTCATTTCACTACATAAATGGGCTGCAAGACGCAAGACAGGGAGTCTCACATATCGCTTTTCGTAGCCGAAGCTCACCTGTATCGCATAGCTTAAAAATCCTTAGAAAACCTTTTTTTTTGGAATTTCTTGCTTGATATAGATTCTATAGGCTAAATCTAGGACTCCACTTGAGTCTATTTCATTTAAAAAAGGAGATTTGAGCTGGATTGAACTCAAACTTGGAAGCAGTCTTAGCCCTTGGCACTAGTATTATTCTCTATGACTATATATTTTTCTACTCTAGTTTCACATTTTCACTATTGTAGTTTACTTTTATAATATTTTTGCATTATCAATGAATGAGAATGATATTATTGTTTCAGTTTATACATTTGTATCATTGATTATGTTTTATGGATGTGGATTGTATAGCTTTATTTTGTAATGTGTAGTGTTATTTACTTATTTATCAACCTCTAAATACTTAAAATTCTGCACATGTGTGATAACGAGTGTCATGAGGGCACTGATTCCCAACTATTGATACCTAAGTATGTAATGAAGTATAATGGTTTATAAGTATTTAATGATGTTTATTATAACATTTCCTAAGATTACATTCAAAAATTCTAAGGTTTACATAGTGTTTCCATAGATTTCATAGGCGACAACGTATGTCATAAAGATGACGGTTCTCCCAACTATCATAGATGGTTGTTTCCTATATTTAAGGATCCCTAAGTGTAAATTAGTGATTATTCTATCAAATCCTAAAGTTTCAAATCAAAATTCCTTCATTTGACTTGTATTTCACCCGTCTCTCGGTTTCAGGCGTCGTCTCTCTGTGATAAGTTGCGATACATGAGACGTACCTGTATCTCGGCTCCACGATGCGAGTCACGATAATGAGATTTTGAACCTTGTGTAGAATAGAACATATAGCATGTAGCATATGCATGGTTCGGCATTAGTTTATTTTGGTCACTCACACAGTTATCTTGTAACATGATCATACTTTGATTTGTAGTAAGGATACATGTGTAGCATAGATGGTGCATTTTCATAGTTACTTTGATTCCTTACTCTATTTTGTTTCTTCATATTTACTATTGTGATTAACTTTGGCCTCTCTTTGTATTTTATAAATGTCATACCCTCACGCTGAGCCCTTCAAGCTTACCCTAATTAACACCTTATGTTCATGGCCATTTAGGGACATAGGCATGAATAAGGAGTTTGGTGGTTTAGCCCTTATCTTACATTTAAGTTTTTGTTTACATGTTAGACATATGATGTATCCCTATTTTGATACTTTGATTGGGCCTCGGTTGGGCTAGGATTTCTACATATTGTGGGCATGTTGAGGCCCCTTTTATTTTGGATATTTGAATTTGATGTTTATATATATTTCCGCTACACTTTGATTCAGTTTACTATTATTATTATTCCATTAGGTTGTATTTAAGTAAATGGACTTAATTGGATAAAAGAAAAGAAATCAATTTGTATGAAAAGTGAAGTGAATAGGGACAAGCAATGTCAGACTCCAAACACGGGATCTCTTTGCTATGGGATACAGGTTCAGGGTGTGTTACCCATTGTCATTGATCCAAATTCGAGCTCGAACCACAGCCCATGAATTCAGGTCGTTACAAGAACTATACCCAATGAAAATGCACTTCTTCGACTTTGCATCTAACTTATTTCTCTTATTAATATCAACATAAACATAAGAAATGGTACTATCTTCTCCCTTCTGATCTCATTCGTACTACAAATTTTTAAAACTCTTTGTTATAGTATTCCCCTCCATTGTCAAACCTTAAGCACTTAAGTCTTAACTCCGTTTCATTCTCAACTAAGGCTTTCCACTTCTTAAACATGTTAAATACATCAAACTTAGGTTCCAAAAAATGAACCCACAATTTTCTAGTCGCATCATCAATAAAAGTAACAAAATAGTAAATACAACTAAGTAAACATACCAGAGTTGGTCCCCATATATTAGTATGGACCAGTTCTAATTTTTGAGGTTTTAGTGTCCTTCCTATTTTAAAAAAGTTGACCTTCTTATATTTTCCCAAAACGCAATCTTCACAAAATTTCAAGTCCATAACCTTTAAACTAAGAAGGTTGTCTTTGTTGTGGAGAATCTTCATGCATTTCTCACTTATGTGCCCAAGTCTATAGTGCTATGTATCTGAAAACACTCATTTCAATTACATCAATGGAGCCTTCCTTTTCAGTCAAATAAAGTATACCTTCTTTCTTTTCTTGAGCTATCACCAAGGCACCTTTAATTACTTTTCACATATATCTTGTGAAAGTAGTTATATGTCCCAAACTTGTGAGCTGGTAAACGAAAATTAGATATTCTTCAAACTTGATATATGTCTCACATTATTCAACAACATGTACCTTCATTAGGTAGGTTCAATCGAACATCTCATTTGCCAATTATACTGTTAGCCTTTTTGTCTTTAAGGTAGACTTTACTATAGTCTCCCTACACATAATTCTTGATACATGCTTTATTTGTTGTGGCATGAAAGGATGCACTAGAGTCTAACACCCAAGACTCCAATTTTTTATGTAATGCAAGAATTAAAGCGTCTTTAGTAACGTCACATGCAATATTTACAAAAGCTTCATCCTCCTTGTTGTTACCTTGCTTCGTCTTCTTCTTCTATGCCCAATGATCCTTCTTGAGGTGTCATTTCCTTCCACAATTTTTGCATTCCACTCGTGGCTTTACTGAATTCCCCCTAGATTTTGACATTCTATGGTTTTTTCCTTTTTCAATAGTTCTTCATCTTCCTTCGACATTCAATGCCCTCCCACTTGATGATGGTTCTAATGTTGACTTTCTGTGGACTTCTTCAATGATTAGCATACTCACCACATCATCAAACTTCAGAGTGCATGAACTTAAGAAATTGCTTAATACCATAACAAGGCGATCCTAACTCTCCGAAAAAGAGGATAGGATTAACAAAGCTCTCTAACTTCATCATCGAAGTTGATGCCTACTGAGGTTAATTGACTTGTGACTATGTTTAGATGCTCTGCTACAACCTCTTCATTAAAAATACCTTATTTGATGCGGATGGTTTCTCATACATCTGCGCAAGGACAGCCATGAGATCATCAATGGTTTTCTCTTTGAAAATATTGAAATTAATCGATAATAATAAAGAGAGTCTAATAGTACCTATCGATCACCTCTCAATTGCCATCTGACATCATCTCGGATTTCTTTGTTTTCCCTCCAAGAGGTTGATAGAGATTTCTCTGGTATAGAAAATCTTCTATCTACATCTTTCATTGTGCAAAGTTCGTACTGTTGAACTTCTCAATCCAAAATTGTGTGGATTCATTCACTTATACTGCCATTGCTTCCATTCAAAATGAAGTCTACCGTTCCTTGGCTTGTTGAAACCGGCTTTCTAAAAACCTCAATTCTGATACCAATTATGGGGAGTTAATACAAAAACCTATCAATCAAACCAAATAAAAAGAAGCAATAATAATTAAAGCAAAAGCAAAACAAAGCAAAAACCACAAGCACGCCACAATAACACAGGATTTACATGGAAAACCCCAAATTAGGGAAAAACTATAGAGTCGTAGAGAAAGCTTCAATATTTTGAGAAGATTACAAGAGTTCTGTCAATCTCTCACAAACCATGTTTCTCTCACAATATTTTCACTCCCTTAAATCTTAAACAACAATAAAGACCTTACATAAACCATACAAGTTGATCCCACCACGAAACCAAAACTTTTTGGCACTCTATGAACTTTTCAAAAGATGTCTCATCATCGTCAAATCAATCTGACAACCAATCGAATCGATCCATTGGCCATTTAGATCGATCCAACACATTTCTAGTGTATGGTCTATTTGCAAGCTGGTTTTCTCAAAAGGGTCTGAATCAATCCACCATTAGGTCGGATTGATCCAACTCTATTGGAACACACTCCTTTTGTTCCTCTCACCTCCAGCTTGCATCAGACTCCATTCCAACAAAATGCTCCTCTCTCTTGTAAAATTTGGAGTCATCTAATAAGATGACAAGTGTTTTGTCCAAGATTTCCTATCCATGATTATGTCCAGGACACTATGGTATGTTATATGGAATAAAATGTGTGGGACTTTGAAATTTCATCAAAGTCACACCCATTTTATTCAATGTGAAGTCCCCTCTTGTCCTAGACAGGACATCTTTTCAAATTTAATAAACAATCACCTATACTCTCATCTTTCCGGTGAGTTGACTTTCATTAGAGGATCCAAAGTGGTATCTAGGGATTACATGGGGATTTGTATCCTCTCTGCCACCTTATGGTGCGCAACGGTGAGCAACAAACACAAAGGGTGTCCTCTATCTTCTTTTTTTCTTTTTTTCTTTTTTAATTCAGCATGCCAACCCCATTCAGAGAGGTCAGGAGAAACATCCTTTTCCAGCACCTTTATTAGCCATTAAGGAGTTATTAGCCATTAAGGAGGACAAGATGCTCAAGTCTTAGCCATTAAAAAGTGGAAGCCACACCTGGCTATGACATTATCTTCATTAACTAATTTTTTGAACCTGAGAGAAGTTAATATCTTCAAATGATTCAAACAAAGATCTAAAATCATGTGAGAAACTACTAATTCAACCAAATCATTATCAGGCAAGCTTTGAAGACACTCTAAAACCTTTAAAGCATCACCTTCTAAAATAATCCTTTTAGCCTTCAGGAAGCAGCTATACTTAAAAGTGCCGGTTGGCACTCTACAACTAAACTAGAATCCACCGGCCTACCTTCTAGCTAGGAAAAATGAATAGGCCATTCTCATCACAAGGGCACTCCCCCACTCCAATACATGAATTTTTTTGAGCAAGCACTGTCAAATTGATTCTTCTCTTCTCTATCCTTTCATTCGTAAGAACAGAATGATTGATTCTTGTTAGTGGATTTGGTAAGGCTACTTTTTGCCTTATCATTGGCCCACTCTCCAAACCTAGGGCTGCCAAAGTAAATGCTGCCTCCATGTTTATTTACCAAAAAAAAACTAGTTTTTGTTAAAAACAAATTTCATAAAGTTTGAAGCATAGATGCTTTTGAATTTTTTTTTAATGCATACTTGTATTACATATGCAAGAACAATTAACAGAGAGTAAGTTGATGCAACTTGAAAGTATTAGAAGGACAAGAGAAATGCCAAAATTAACCGAGATTGAATTAGCAAGGAGAGACATAACATATTACAATTTAACGGCAAATATGGTCCCAAATATAATGGAATGATCGTGTTACCAACCCCAAATAATTGGGATAAGCTGTTTGTTGTTGTTGTTGTTGTTGTTGTTATATTCTTGTACTAGATACCAAGAGTCTATTTCCATACCACTATATGGTGCACTTTTCCTTTTCCTTAGTCGAGCCAGTAGTGAGAATCACCTCGGTCATCTATCATAAATGATTCACAAGTCTCCACAACTTTGATGAGCTGTTTGAAAGTTGGTGCCATACCTTCCTGTTGGAATTATTAGATTGTGATGGTGGTAAGCATCACCCTGATAGTTAAGATCATAGTTTTAAGAACCGGACCGGCCATCAAACTCATTTAGGTGATTGGTTCAGGTTGAAATAGGTTTGACCAATCGTATGCATGCTGCCTAAACTTCATTAAAAAATAATTGAAGTTAAAAAAAAAATCCAAAAATAAGACGAATTATAATAAATTAAATTTTTCATAAAAAAAAATTAAATGGAATGTTTAAGACAATAAATGAATTGATACTTGAGAGAGAGGGAGATAGAGAGATCCTGAACAAACCAAAAAGACAAAACTATTTATTTGTGAGGATTGTTGAGATGTTAGTTGCTGCT
>JAOXJP010020786.1:0-17303 GCA_025762735.1 Platanus orientalis | reverse complement strand
ATGTATGTATAGTGTATACCAATAAGTATATAATCTTTTACACCTAAGTGTTTACTTTTATATAAATTTGACATGCTTCACTCTTATTGTAGATGAGTGGTGGAATTTATATGGAGATTGCACACCTGCTCTTAAAGACATCGTTATCAAAGTCCTCAGTCAGATAGCATCTTCTTCTGGGTGTGAAGAGAAATTGGAGCACATTCTCTCTATTTCACACAAGGCTAAGAAATAAATTGAAGATGTCGAATCTTCATAAATTGGTATATATGCATTATAATATGTGATTGAAGGTTCGCAACATATTCGAAAGGTAACAAGATGCTGACTTCTACAATCCTATTGACCTCAACCACATCTTCACAGTTGATGATCTATTGGATAATTGGATTCGTCAGGATAAGGACCCAGTACTTGATGGATAGATGACCAATTGGATTAAGGGTGGACTACAATAGGCGGCCATTGCTGCGGTTACTGCACCTGAGGATATAGATCAAGATATGGATGATAGCTACCATAAGATGCACACTTTCTTTTTAAATCTAGGGCCTGATGTTGGCAAGCCAGCAGATCATAGGATTAATGATGAGTAGGTTCCACATCGAAGTGTTCAGCCCCAGCCCAGCCCACCGCCTCCCAGTCCCACCACCATACAACATCAATGACTATTGAGATTGAGTTTGAGAATGACAGTGTTGAACAGGGTTCTGATGATGATGCAGGTGGTGCCACTTGCATTGATGCAGGTGGACGTACTGGTACAGGTAATACCCCTGTACCAGTACATTGTCAGTACATTGTCATAGAGTATGATTCTCAGTACATTGTCACACAGGATTCATCCCATAATAGTTGACCTAGACCTACTGGTACTAAAGACAAAGGCAAGTCTAAGGCGCCTACACATGCCCAACATTATGATGGCCAGCCAGAGTATGGAGGGTATGGCCATGGATTCTACTCTATCTCTGGGTATGGGATATTCAACGACCAGTACTTTAGATTATATAACCATAAGCAACAAATGTCGACTAATGAAGCATCACCTGGTTCTAATTCGGTGTCAATGTTTAGATCTTCTGAGAGTGAAGTCTCAAGCTCAAAGCGACATAGAGGATCGCGCGAGCGACGTCGACATGGTAGTGGAAGTTCTACATGTGACACTGATACACAAAGTCAAATTCGGTCAGACTCGTACCCTATCTCTATGCTACAGGCCGTACCTTATGATTAGCTAATTCAACCTCCTTTTGCATTCCAACAGATTCCACCGTGTATATATGAGGCTCATCGCTAAGAAATTAACTCAGCATGGGATCTCATCTTTGACTTCAATTTTGGTTAGTATCAAGCTTTAAGTCAATAGAAGCGTGCAACATATGAGGTTGAGCAAGGGCAACAACAACAACAGTATCAGTACCATGATTAGTCCCGAGACCGAGACTCCCAATCCACATCCTATGGCCATGATGCCAATCCTACACCTGATCCGCCACGACGTTCATGGTGGCGCCCATGCCGTCGCCATTAGTGTCATTCTCACATAATCACATTCACTACTTAGTGGTTATTAGTTAGTAATAATTTTTAATTATTGAAATTTTTATAGGTTTTTCATGTTTATATTTGATAATTGACATATTAGTATATCATATTTTCACTTAAATTATGCATGTTTTTGTTTTGTTGATTACATATGTGAATTGTGATTGTATGATTTGTATCTATATTTTGGTAATTTTCTGTTTCTACTTTTTTATGAAACTTATTCTTATCTTTGGACTTTTATTCATAAAACATGTTAAAATTATAATTTTTGGGACTAAAAATATGGTAGATAGGCTTTAACTAACATAATAAAGTTTTTAAAAATTTTCCAGATTTTTTTTTAAGGGTGATCCGACTGCTGGCCAATCCATAAGTGGATCAAATTGGGATCGCCCAAGTCCGATCCTGATCCTGATCCCGATTTTTTGACCTATGCGCTCATCTTGTGAACTATGTTGCATACTCTAATTCCGGTTTGGACTAAACGCAGGGGACTCCTCTCTTTGGGGCTTCTTCTGGCGAGGCTTCTTCCTTTGAAGGTGACGGTGCGCATAGTGTTATGCTCATTAGCTCGAACTGTTCCGGGAAAGGTAGGGTGTTGTTAATTCGATCCCTCTAGGTATTCCTATTTCTTTTGTCCCTAATTTAAGTTCAATTTAACCCCTACTTTTGGTTCTGTTTCTATTCTTCTTGGTTCTATTGATCCCTATCGCAATTCCCCCAATGCTTTGGTTGAGAATGTAGAATACCAAAACTGCCCTTCGAGCTTGCAGGGTGCTCAGTTTGCAGGAATGGGTGTTATGGTTCACGAACCCCAGTAGGGTGCAAGTTGCAATGGGAAGGAGGTAATTGTGTCGCCTATGTTTCTGGATGGGAATTATGTGCACAAAGGGAGTACTGAGAATGGAAATGCGGAAGTGGAACCAGTCTTTGAACAAGAAGGGTTATCATAGGAGGTGCGGAATTTGAATATTGATCAATTGGCGGGCCGGATGGGGTTACGGATCCTTAATAGACATGGTTATAAGGTGAAATTATTGGAATTTCTCCATTTAGAGCAGACTGTTATGATTGATTAGAAGATTCAGGTGGTGAAGAAAGTTAGAGGTAAAAGAAATTTGGAATGGGAAATAAATGATAGTGCTTCTAGAGCTGGCCATGGTGATGTCCATAGGAGGGGGGGCATAAGGGGTAAGAAGATTATTGATTTATGAAGATTATTTCTTGGAACGTTTGTGGCTTGGGTGATGTTAAGAAAATGAGGCTTATCAGAGAAAGTATGTCGAATTTTAAGCCGGATCTTGTTATTCTTCAGAAAACTAAAAAAGAGGTCATGGGGGACAAGTTGGTTTGGAGTTCGATTGGTTTTGTGATGTCCGAATAGCACACCCTTCCTACCATTGGTACTTCACGTGATATCCTCCTAGCTTGGATTCCGTTTGTGATTAGAAAGAAGGATATTAGATTGGGTGCGTTCTCCATTTCTCTTCTTTTGGAGGATATTTCTTTGGGGGTGGAATGGCTCCTCATAGGGGTTTTTGGGCTTTCAGTTGTGAAAAACTGTAGTGAGTTTTTGGAGGAATTGAGGGTTATTCGGAGCTCGTGGTTGGGTCCTTAGGTGGTGGGAGGTGATTTTAATACAATCGGGCTCATTCATGAAAAAGCTTCTCAAGGGGGTTTGACTAAAGTATGAGGGGTTTTAACTCCTTTATTCACTCTCAGGGTATGCGGGATAGTTCCCTGATCAATGTGTCTTTTACTTGGACCAATAGGCAGGAATTCCCTACCATGAGCTGCTTGGATAAATTCTTGGTTCCTAATTCTTGGGAAGATTTGTATCCTCACTTTGTCTAAGAGGTGCTTCCTAAAATAGTGTCTGACCATTGACATGTTCTTGCTGCTCTAAGAAGGATTTTAGGGCTGCTCCTTTCATATTTGAAAATATGTGGACACTTCATCCCTCTCATTTTTAAGACTGTATTGGTAGATGGTGGTCTGAGTGTGAGGTGTCAGGGTACGAGGGCTTTAAACTTAAGAAGAAACTGCAATATGTGAAAGTATTTGGATTGAAATAAATCTATGTTTGGGAACATCAAGGAGAACACGATAAAAATTTGGGAGGAAATCAATCAAATTGGTAAAGTTGTGGAGGCCAACTGATGCATTGATGAGAATGCAACTTCTAGAAAGAAAGTTATGTTGGGTGATATGGATATTATCCTTAGGGGAGAGGAAATTCATTGGAAGCAAAAAGCCAAATGCAAGTGGCTAAAGGAAGGTGACAACAATACTAAGTTTTTTTCAAAAAGTGGCTTGCGGTAAGAAGTGGAAAAGTTTGATCACTTGTTTGAATTTGCATGGGGTGGATGTGGTTGATTTTAATGTCATTAAAGATGAAGCCATCAGTTTTTTCTCCAAGTTATATTCTGTGAAGTTCATGGAAAGACCTATCATTGATAATCTTTTTGCTCATCGTCTAAGGAGTGTGTGCTTCAGCAGTTGGAATCTCAGTTTTTAGAAGAGGAAGTGAAGGAAGCTATTCTCTCTATGGACAAGGACAACTCTCTAGGGCCTAATGGTTTTTCTATATTTTTTTAACAAGTGCGTTACGAGATTGTGAACCTAACTTTATGAAGGTGTTTGTTGAATTTTTTGAGAAGGAGGTTCATTAACAAGGGAATGAATGCAGCTTTTATAGTCCTTGTTCCCAAAAAGGAGGAGGCTAGGGACTTCTTGGAGTTTCGGCCTATTAGTCTTGTCTGTAGCCTTTACAAGATTATTTTCAAAGTTATGGACAGTGTGGTTTCTAGCTCCCAATGAGCTTTTGTTAGAGGAAGACAGATTATTGATGGCATTCTTGTTGCTAATGAGGTGGTTGATGGTAGGAAAAAAAGCAAGAGGCCGGGTCTGGTTTGTAAAATTGATATGGAAAAAACTTATGAAGGTTGGATTGGGATTTTCTTTGGTGGTTTCTTAACAAGAAAGGTTTTGGAGCTAGGTGGATTATGGGGTGTCTTTCTCATCCCCATTTCTCAGTCATGATAAATGGGTTGTCGAAAGGTTTCTTTGGCTCTTCTTGCGGGCTTAGGCAAGGAGATCTCCTTTTCACTCTTGTGGCAAATGCATTCAGTGCTTTGATGTCGATTGCAGAAGATGAAGGTATCATCAATGATTTTGAGGGTAGGAAAGGGGAAAGGGGAAAGGTACCATCAGTTACTCATCTCTAGTTTGTTGACGATACCATATGCTTTGTGGATGTTGGTTTGGAGCAGGTGGCGAATTTAAAGATCATTCTGAAGATGTATGAGTGTATCTCTAGCTTCAAAGTACATATTTCCAAGTCTTGTATGGCGGGTGTGGGGGTGAATGAAGTCTCTCTTTCCAATCATGCGGATATTATTGGATGTAAAGTGGAGAACTAGCCCTTAAAATATTTGGGGATGCCACTTAGTGGGAATCGTCATGTGCTTTCTTTTTAGGACCCGGTGGTGGAAAGAAGTCATAAAAAATTGGCTGGTTGGAAAAAGTCTAGCATTTCCTTGGGAGGGCATATAACTTTAATCAAAGCAGCATTGTCTAATGTGTCTGTCTAATATATGTTGCTGTTTAAAATGCTTAGGAAGATCCAATTGGACTTAGAAAAGTGTTTGAGAGATTTTTTGTGGTCTGGTGGCATAGATAAAAAAAGATCATCTGGTGAAGTGGGTGGACGTGTGTAGGCCAAACGATTGTGGGGGTTTGGGGATTAGGCATCTTCAGGAGAAGAATTATGCTTTTCTTGGCAAATGGCTCTAGTGGTTCTGTGAAGAGGGCAATTTATGGCATTCTTATCCGAAACAAGTATAGGTTGGATCCTAATGGGTGGGACTGTTCGAATCATATTTCTCCTTTCATGTCCCTGCTTTGGAAACATGTTATCTCTCTTCTCTCCTTATTCCTTCCTTATGTTCGGTTTGGTGTAGATGATGGGAAGAAAATCCGTTTTTGGAAAGACCTTTGGTGGTGAGACAATTGTCTCTCTAGCTCCTATGCTAGACTATTTTGTCTCTTTAATCGAAAGGATGCTTCCATTGTTGAGGTTTTCTCTCATTTGTGTGGTCATGCGTGGAATTTGACTTTCTTTAGGGATCTTTATGACTGGGAAGTTGATATTCTTAGTCCTTTGTTTTTTAGTCTTGAGGGCGTTTTAATCTACTTTGTGTTCTTGGACAAAAGGATTTATACCCTTGCATCCTCTAGGCATTATTCTTGTAAATCCTTCTTTCAAGCTTTGATTCCATCTCAAAACTTTGATCATAGTTTCTCCTCTAAAAGAATTTGGACTCTACTGGTTCCTCAAAGGGTAAAGGCTTTCGTTAGGACTGTTGTGCTCCACCACATTATCACTATAGATGTTCTCCAAAGAAGAAGACTCTTTATGGTTCTTTCTCCCAGTTGGTGTATCTTGAGCAAAAGGGAAGCTAAATCCCCAATCATATCTTGCTCCATTGTCGTTTCTCTAAGTCTGAGTGGAATCACTTCTTTTCCAAGACGGGAAGGACTCGCATTTGGCCTTATAACATCAAAGATTCTGTGTGGCAGTGGTATTGTTATGGACATGGTGTCTGTGGCAGGATTTTTTTGAAGTACTTGATGCATGGAGTTATGTGGGGAATTTAGAAGGAAAGAAACCTACAATTGTTTGAAGGCAAGGCCAAGTCTTCTAGTGAGGTGATTGACTCTATTGTTAGAAAAGTGGGTGATTGGGTGTTAATGGCAAAAGAATTCCATGAGACCCCTCTCTCCATGTTCCTTTGTGATTGGCTTTTTGCTATTTCTTGGTCCTCCCCGAAGGCGAGGAAGGTGTTGTTGGACTAGCCTCCCCTCCTAAAGGTTGCTTTAAGCTAAATTTTGAAGGTGCTTTTAAAGGTAACCCTGGGTCTGCAGGGTATGGGTGTGTCTTTAGCATAGATAAAAAAACTTGGAATCGGGATCGGGATCGGCCTTAAGTGATCCCGAATCCATATCCGATCCAGTCATGGATCGGCTAGCAGTTGGATCGCCCTAAAAAAATAAAAATAAAATCTGAAAAATTCTTAGAACTTATATTATGTTAGTTAAAGCATATCTACCTTATTTTTAATTTAAAATTTTGATAATTTTGAACATGTTTCAAGAATAAAAGTCCAAAGGAATAGAAAATTACCAAAATATTAAATACAATAATAGATAATTAATAAAAACATGCATAATTGAAGTGAAAATGTGATATGTGAATATGTCAAACAAAAACATGAAAAACCTACCAATAATCAAAAGTTAATACTAACCACTAAGTAGAGAATGACACTAATGGTGATGGTGTGAGCGCCACTATGAACGTTGTGGCAGATCAAGTGTAGGATCTGCATCATGGCCATGGGATGTGGATCAGGAGTCACAGTCTCAAGATTAATCATACTGATACTATTGTTGCCCTTGCTCAACCTCATATGTTGTCCGCCTCTGTTGTTGGCTCAAAACTTGATAGGGTGGGCGGCCCAGTGCACGAGGCTTCCGCTAATGCGGGGTCTAGGGAGGGCAAGATTTATGCAGCCTTGATAGTAATCAAAATTAAAACCAAATATGAGATCTCTAACTGAGTTCATTTCTTGACGAGACACCTCATATATACATGGTGGAATCAGTTGGAATGCAAAAGGGGGTTGAATCAACTGATTATAAGGTATGAGTTAGAGCATAGAATACGAGTCCGATTGAGTATGACTCCGAGTTTGACTCTATGTATCAGTGTCATGTGAAGAACTCCCATGATCATGTCAATGTCGCTAGCACGATCATGTATGTTGTTGTGAGCTTGAGGCTTCGCTCTTAGAAGATCTAAACATTAACACCAAATTAGAAGAAGATGGTCTCATTTGTCGACATTTACTGTCCATTGTCGTATGATCTAAAGTACTGGTCGTTAAATATCCTATACCCAAAGGTAGAGTAGAATCCATGGCCATATACTTTATACTCTGTCTGCCCATCATAATGTTGGGTATGTGCAGACGCCTTAGACTTGCCTCTGTCTTTACTAGCAGTAGGTCTAAGTCCACTACCTTGGGATGAATCCCTATGTGGCAATGTACTGATCATCATACCTTGTGAAATTGTAAGGAGTACTACCTATGCCAGTGACATCACCTCCACCTTCATCCATGTCAGTGGCACCACCTACACTTGCATCATCATCATCATCCCCATCATCATAAGAACCCTACTCATCACTATCAGTATCAATCTCAATAGTTGTTGATGTTGTATGCTGCTTGGCGGAAGTGACCAAGGGCTAGACACCCGGATCTGAAACTTGCACCACATCATTATTCCCATGATCCGTTAGACCACTGACATCAGGCCCTGGATTTAAAAAAGAAAGCTTGCATCTCACTGTAACTATCATTCATATCCTAATCTATACCCTCAGGTACAACAACCGCAGCGGCAATTGTCTGTTGTAGTCTGCCCTCAATCCAATCTGTCCCCTGCCTATCAAGTACTAGATCCTCAACCTCACAGATCTAACTCCAATACATCATCAACTATGAAAATGTGGTTGAGATCAATAGGATTGTAGAAGTTAGCATCTTGTTGCCTATCAAATAAGTTGCGAACTTTCAACCGCATATTATAATGCATATAGACCCATTTATGAAGATTCGATATCTTCAATCTATTTCTTGGCCTTGTGTGAATCAAAGAGAATGTGCTCTAATTTCTCTCACATCCAGCAGATGTTATCTGACTAAGGACTTTGCTGGCGATATCTCTACGAGCAGATGTACTATCTTCATACAAGTCACACCATTCATCTACAATAAGAGTGAAGCATGTCGAATTTATATAAAAATCAGCACGTAGTTGTAAAATATTATATACTTATTGGTATACATACATGGTTGACATTTTTGTATAACAATTAATGAGAGTTGTGACTTGAAGCCTTCTCACATAAATTGATTCATTTGCAGAGTCATACAATATATTAATTTATTTGTTTAGACCAGCTGAGAATAAATATAAATACAATTACTTTTGTATGCAATGATTCAAATTAAAATTAAAAGATTATTTATCTCTCTCATTGCAGCTTGTTTATACAAATCCTTATGCAGTCACTGAATTACCGCTTTTATTCCTATAATGACATCATTCTTCAAACTCATTTCTTTATCAGTATACTGGAACTGCGGATTCAAGAAGTATGTTTCCAAATAAGATTATAAAAAGTTAGTTGACATGTAAACATCAATTTCAAACTATCTACAACAAACAACTATAAACAATTACACATTATCTACTGCATGTAAATCGTTGTGGAGTTATTTATTTCACCTTGAGTCGCATGTAAATCGTTGTGGAGTTGTTTATTTCACCTTGAGTCAATGATCTTGATATACATTTTATGATTATGTATAGTCTCTATGGATCTCTTTACCTTATCTATTGTTTTATAGATGTAAGGCATAGTGGGCTTCTTATCTTGGTCAACAAGCTTTAAAACTTTAACAAGAGATTCCATGAACATACTTCATCAACTCTATATCAAAACGATTTATCCAACACATTTTTGCATATTCCTACAATCGACTACTTCTTCTTATCATTAATTCCGACATAGCCTAAAAACTTATCCATAAAACATCTCTAGAGAGCATGTTTGTCTCATGAGGCTCTCCAAAGCCACGTGCTCTGTGGCAAAGTGGGTGACTCCTGGGCACAGTAAGTCATGGCCCTCTGTGTAGTTGTCCCTCGTATGATTTACTGTCTGTGCACTGTTGTAAATAACACTTGTAATTTTTTTGTTTTTATCAAAAACCTCTTTATATGCTTTGAATTTTCAATTTCCTCTAACATGAGGTCAACACAATGTGCGGCGCAAGGGGTCTAATACAAATGACACATCTGCATTAGCATCTCCCCTATAGCTTTATGATGCCTTGTTGTCCATCACAATCTAGACAACATTTTTTTTTTACCTACCTCATCTACCACTTTATCTATCAACCTAAAAATGTATCATTTATTTTTTAATGGTTGGTGCTGTCAACTGATTTGTGAAAAATCATATCCCTATAAAAATACACCATAAAATTTATCAATGACTTCCTTGTCTTCAAAGTTCATCCGTTACACATGATGGTGCATCCATATTTAGGTTAAAACCTCTTTAAACATTGAATATAATCTTTCAAATCATCTATTTCTCTAGGCAGATAAATATTTGTCAATTGATATGGATTAGGGACTCGTATCCCAGGCTCTACCACTACAATAACATCACACAAGTTTTGAAAATATTGACTCTTTGTAGTAAAGAATGGGATTCCAGCATGTACCATTCACTGACATACCCCTTGCCTTATCTCATCTTCCTCCTTTTTTTCTAAACACATCTTTGATTCTTTTTTGTTTGTTCCCTCTTTTCTATACTTGTCTAGCCCAGTTGATCGCCATCTAGATGTAGTTTCCTTTTTTTCATAACGTGTCCTCTTTATCTCAATCTCTATAGGTTCATTATAGGTTCCACTCCTTCCAAAAGTTGGTTGCAACAATGACCTGCCTCCAGGGTGATAAAGAATCCATCCCTCCTATGTTAGTGGGCAAAAACAGAGAATCTCCTTCTCGCCTCATCAGCTGGTGCAAACTGTTTACTTTCTTTCATTGCTGTCATAAACTGTTTTCTCTAGCCTATCTATACCATCAAAATCATAGGCTTCTTTCTCCTCAATATCTTCTCACCTATGCCCCCTAAGTTATCTTGTAATAATTATTTTTGTTTCTTCTTTAAACCATTCTCTTTATTAGCTTCTCTCAAGTGTGATTGCATATCTAACATTAACTACTTAAGTGCTTGTAGGCATGGTTCAACATCTCCCCTTAAGCTGTCAAGGGAATGTTTCAACCTACTCACACCCCCCACATAATCTTATTACACTAGTTACATTTCACTTATTTCGTGCATGGGATCAATGCAACACAATTTGACCAACTAATATTTGAAACCTTTTCTTTCCAGGTTGAACTTAAACTTGAAGCCATTTCTTTATATTCTCTAAGTCTAAACCTGTAAAAGAATACAAAAAACACATAAAATAATAAATATCCATCAAATTTAAATAACATTAACACATTATAAGATTGCATTTGTTCGACAAAAAATAATATACTATCAAATTTATGAAAAACAATATTCACATTTAAAAAATAGTTAATTTTTATTTTTTGGATTAATTAAAAAAAAATTTAACCATAGATTAGTGGGTTTTGATCCCAAACCCATAGATCTATGGTCTATTATATCATATATATAACATATTTATTTTACATTTTTTTTCAAATTTTGGGAAAAATGCCTATTTTTTTACAAAAAGTGTGATTAAAAATAACATTTAGTGAAATAACCTACAAAAATCACACTATAAGATTGCATTTGTTTAACAAAAAATAAGACATTCAAAAATTTAATTATATATAAAAAATATTTAATCTTTAATATTTAATATTTAATTTTTGGATTAATTAAAAAATTATTATTTTTTGAAAATTCAAGTTCAACCATAGATCAGTGGGTTTTGGTCCCAAACCCATAGATCTATGGTCTATTATATCATATATATATATATAACATTTATTTTATAATTTTTTTGAATTTTCAAAAAAATGTCTTTTTTTTTTTTACAAAAAGTGTCTTTAATTCATTAAATGTCACTTAATCTTGTTTTTTATGTAATAAATTGGTAGATCTAACATCTAAATGTGTTGATCTATCATTTCATTGCAAAAAGAATGAATCAAAACGCAGTTTTAAGTAAAAAATCATACATTTTTATCTTTCATAAAAACCCCAAAATCTCTTCGTTTAATCCCCCCCAAATTCGTCAAAAACAAGTTTTTGATTTTCAGTAACACAAGGGTGTTAAGATGCGAAAGATCAAAAAACAATTGAAGATAATCAGTGTTTGGAAGAATTAGAACGAGTAAAAGTGAAAATGAGGCTTATTGTTCGTCGTCTATAGTTTCGGCCGATCCTTAGTTGGATTGTTGTAGATTGGATGATCCGACTCAGGATCACCTTATCCATGGTTGGATCGGCTGATCCAATGATCCAACCATGGATTGCCCGATCCGAGGCCCGATACATGACAAACCCGATTATCATTTAGGATTAGGATTAAACCGATTCAATCGCGATCCGATCCGGCCAATCCTCAACTGGATCGGCTAATCTTTAGAACCATGGTCCTGAGGGACCATTCGAGAAAGGTCATTCACGCTATCTATGGTCCTTTGGGGGTGTGTGTGACTCCATCTCTGCTGAGGTTATGGGCCTTCGTGAATTAAGAGGCTTGTTTGGAAGGGGATTCAGAGGTGGTCATTAGATGGGGCTTGGGCCAGGGCTCGAGCTCTTGGTGCCACTCCTCTTCATTGTATGAAATCAAGGAATTAGTAGCTGCCATCATGTGCCATGTCTATCTCTCTTCATCAAATTCTTAGATACCAAAATTGTCTAGCTGACAGTCTGGCTAATAGGGGGGTTAATTCTCCGTCTATGTTTTGTGAGAATTTTATTTTGAAAACTATTAGTTGAGTTTTTCGCCCTTGTTGTATCTTATTATTTTCTCTCCTTTAATAAAGTTCAGTTATTTATCCAAAAAAAAAGTCCATGTTGAATGCTACAGGCGGTGAAAATTAAGAAGATTTGTTCAATGTTGCCAGCTGTGATAAAGCACCATTTGAGCTATATCCTTTCTTTTTGTACCACTTGGTCTCTCTAGCAAGTACACATACCTTCAACATCTAGGTGAGCAACAGACCATGGCACCACCAACCAGCTAAAGAGGTGGCTCATAAGCAATGAAAACAAGTACAAGGCTACATAGACACACACCAGAACCCTTGAGGAAAAAAAGAAAAGATAATGTGCATAAAATGTTTTTTTAATAATTAAAGTAAGTTTTATTAATGAGAGAAAGCAATGACTGACATTTACAATCGATACAAAGTTACACAACTCAAGAATGGTAAAAAAAACTATGGACTCCTAATCGAACTATACTTTGGAAATGAATCTCTGAAAGCATCCAAATGGAAGTCAAACAACACATTTGACACAAATGCTCTCCAAAATGATGCAGCAGCCCTAACTGGGTTGGAAAGGGTTTATCTTCTTTGGAGGCATAAGCCCAAACCAGCTAGAAAGGGCCCTGGAAACCATTGGAGGAATTATAGGAAGCTTTACGGTTGTTTCCAGAAACTTTAGAGTTGTTTCTGCTTTTTGGGTAATAAGACATTTATTTGCCAAGGGTCTAGGTACAAATAGGGATTTATTTGGGTTTATTTGAAATTAATGTAATTGGGTAATAAGAGTCCTAATTGTAATAGGAGTCTCAAGGGGTTATTATAAATAGCATGAAACGTAGGATTGTATGGATTTTTGAAGATTATTGAAAAGAAATTTGGGTTTTGGTGTCCATGATTTGAGACAGGTATTTTTTTCCCTCCCCTTTCTCTCTTGTCTCCCCACGATCTCTTCTCTTTTTCTCTCTTCCTTTCTTCTTTCTTGATTATTTTTGCTGAAATTTTATTTATTTCTTATTGATTACTCTTTCATGCATTAAAGATTACCAAGAATCATCAAGAAACAATCCTGATTAACTTCTTGATTGGATTCTTGAATTTAAAATCTAAAGCAACATATATTCATTCTTTTCATTATCTTCTCTTGTTTTTCTTGATTCTTTCTTTAATTTCTTGATTCCTTCTTTACTTTCTTGAATTTATTCTCTTTTATTTCATTTTTTAATCAAGAATTACACTCTTGAGTTCTTTCTTTAGCCTTCTTGAATTTTCCTAGTTTCTTGCTTTCTTTTAAATTGAATTCTTGATACTCTTTCTTTAATTCTTGTAGTCTCATCATACTTCTTGTAGGATCCTAATTCTTGGGTATCCTACACCACAAAAGTTTGGAAAGATCCTTGCACTCTGTTCCAACAATAATCCCAGACAAATAGCAAAAGGAACAAGTTTCCAAAGAGTTTTCCTTTGCTAAAAAGGGTCCCCTAGGCCTGGAATCCATACTCGAATCAGCTTTGTGAAGGTCTGATTCAAAACCCAGGATGTAGCAAACAAGTTAAGGACAAAGGACCATGCTTGCCTTGCTCCACTGCAATGGACTGGCAAATGATTAACTGACTTTGCATCGCTACAACAAAAGTAACACATGTTGGGAATAATGTGGGCTCTCATGATAAGTTGGTCACTAGTTAAGACTTTGTCTAAGTAAGCCAACCACAAGAAGAAAGCTATATTAGATGAGACTTGAGACTTCAACACAAACTTTTCAGGAGAAGGATCACTATCTATTTGAGTCAGATGCTTGAGAGAGGAGCTGACCGTTTGCGCATATTTGGACCATCTCCTCTTCTCATCCATTTCAGCTACAGGTGTGAAATCTCCTCAGTGCTAGAAAGAAAGGCTGGAGCTGCTTCTACTTTCCAGTCATTGTAATTTCTACTAAATTTGGGACACCAACTACTTCTATCGCCAGTGAAAATCAAGAAATCACTCACTAGAACTTCTCTATTTGAGGACTATTGTGCCATTCCCCATTTGGAATAATACAAGTGAGAAAATCCTGATAGCCTTTAACAATTACTTCCCAAACTCCTGTCCCATAGCTTTCCAAAGATTCTCTTCCAGCCAAAATCTATGCTCCCATACTTCAATGACTACTCTCCACAACTTGTCCTCTTCTTCATCAAAGCGTCAAAGCCATTTACCCATAAGGGTTTTCCTTGTCAGTCTAACATCCAACCCTCCCTGACCTCTCTTAATATACTTGCTTTCATTGGATCAAGTAATAACTTTTCTTCCCATCTAGGTTATCCCACAAACATTTTCTTTAAGCAGTCTACTATTGATGCCAGTATGGTGAAGTGAGGGACATAGTATATTGGCAAGATTGCTAAAACATTATTGAGAAGGGTAAGCTTATCACCCTTAGATAACAGCTCTTTCATGTTGATAGTTTATGCTCCATCCTTTCTATTATGGGATCCATTTCATAAAACTGCAGCACCAGACATACCATCAGAATATTAATGCATAACCTAAAATTTCCAAATGTGCATTCCTAAGATACTTAAGGCCCTTTCTAGATGCATTTCCACTGAAAGCAGATTACTTGAAACCCATTGACTTTAATTTTTCGTATAATGAGCAATCATACGTATGAGTGGTCATATATATGTGTCACACTCCATCGGGCATACGTTTTCTCCCCAACTTCTTTCCCCCCCTACTTATTCTCAATCTAGGGAACAACAAATAATAGCAAGGAAAGCAAGGTAGGATTTCTAAAGTATTTTGCAGCTCAGGAGACTGCTGATGCACCTGGCAAAATGGTAATGGACAACTCCTTTCGAAGCTTTCATGTGGCACTTGTCTTTCCCAATTGGCATATGAGACAGTCGTAACTAAGCAACAAACAATGCAAATACAAGCACAATAACACACTGACGCACCACAATGACACAATGAGAAAGAGAAATTGTATTAATAGTGTGCAACAATTACAACCTAAGCCTAAAGAGGACCAACCAGCCCAAGCCTTCCATCAAAACTGTGTTTTAACCACCCTCTTGCTGGTTTCTCCAATAACATTTTACAACTAATGTTGAAGTGTTAGAAGAAGATATATATATAGATAGATAGATAGATAGATAAAGAATAAGAAAGAAAAGAAAAGAAAAAAAGAAGAGCTACTATCTATCCAATACATGTAATATAATTATTTTTCTTTTACCAAAAAGTACTATTAAATAAATGATATGGATGAGACATAAATGGTTTGCTACTAAGGTTGCCATGTGGGTAACCAACAAACAGCCTGTGCAAGTTATATGGACCATATCGCACTAGAATCTTTCTTTGTTTGCTAGGTAACAAATTTTTTCAATGTTCCACATAACAAAGCACAAGAAAATTGAAAGACAAAATATATGTAAAAGTAAAATATACCAGATTAGATACGTACAGAGCGGAGCTGAGAGCCAAAATCTGGAGTAAAATCAGGCAATATATCTACATGGGTTTTCAATAAGCAGATCTCTGGTCCAACCTGCATGAATATTCGGAACAGCATCAACGACTAAAATTTACTTCTTTTCTAATAATGTACGAATCAATTTGACAAGATGAACTGAACAAAGCTTCACACTTCAACCAAATATAAAAAAAATTGACAGAATCATTGTAACAATAAGTAAATCAGGACTAAGTTTCAGCTTTGTTAGAATAGACATGAAACCCACAAAATATAAATAAATAAAGAAAAATATTTTATAACTAAGAATTGATTTATCCATGTGTCTCATGCAACTGAGGTGATATACTCACAATTATAAAAATAAAATAAGCCTCCCAATCTACATGAAAGAACCTACAAAAAACTAACATGTTTCAGTAGATTCCTATGCAGACCTGGCAAAGATAATCAAGCACTCATCCAAAAAAAAAGAAAGACAGAAAGAGAATAGCTATGACCTGCTCCATCGCACCTCCAACCCACATCTATTCTACAACCATCCTTTCCTTTGGTATCACAAATGCAGTTCAGCAAAATATCACTAGCAAAATCTACCTGCACTACAACAAGAATATACATACATACATATATAAAGAGCTGTTTTAACCCTCCAAAAATAAAAAGGAAATGGATTTGATGGATATAGGGTAGCCGGCTCAAATGCTTTATACAGATTTTATCAACTCAACTAAGAAAAAATGATTAGGGTTTGATGCATAATAAAAATTCAGCAGATAAAACGATAGAAAACAAAGAAATATGAAGAGAATAAGAAGATAAAAGCAATGAAGTCAGCATACTCTAAGAATCAGCACCTAGAGTTTTAGTAAAAATATATGTGATTTAGGAGTTTATGTGTTACGGATTCAAGTACAAGAAGAGAAGGAAGAAGAAGAAGAAGAGAAGCAGAAAGGAGATTGGGAAGAATATGGAGGGTGTGTAGACACCCCTCATACTTTTCTTCATATATAAAAAAAGTAAAAATCCATCTGCAGGTATTTACAAGTATGCCCCAATACTGTATAAAGCATATGCATCCTTACAAATGTAACCCCATATATCCATGAAATACAACAGTCCCCCTCAAGCTGGTATGTAGATATTATGCATACCAAGCTTGTCAACATATGATTAAAACTAGGACTACATAGGTCTTTTGTGAATACATCAACCAATTGATCTTCAGTCTTCACAAATGGAATATATGTATGCCCAATTTGTAGCTTCTCCTTAATGAAATGTCTATCCACCTCAATGTGCTTGGTCTTATCATGCTGGACAGGGTCGTGCGCATACTAATGGTGGCCTTATTGTCACAATAAAACCTCATAGGGCCTTGGGAGTTGAATCCCAACTCTCTTAGAAGACCACAGATCCATATCATCTCACAAATCCCATGATCCATTGCTCTAAATTTGACTTCAACACTTGATCGTGCTATAACAAGTTGCTTCTTGTTGTGCCACGTTACTAGGTGATGTGGGAGCATCTAGAAGCACCAAGAAGAAATTAGATGATCATGGGGGATCATGTGGGGTCACAATTTATACGGGTAGAGTAGAAAATTTATTTTATTTAGTCTTTTTGTAATAAGGCTCAAAAGCCAAGGTCAAATTAGGGTTTTAGGGTTTTACTTATT
>JAOXJP010020775.1:0-17304 GCA_025762735.1 Platanus orientalis | reverse complement strand
ATATACCCATAAAAATGGGAATAACAAGGGTAAAACCAAAAAACAATAATAAAAATAATAATAAAAAAAAAAAAAAAAAAAAAAGGAGGCCGGATTTACTAAGACAACTTAGACAGTGACTAAAGTTGGAATGACACAAGGGCTGAATACGCCTTTGGGGGGATGTTTTTCACTTTTTGGCATTGATGTGTCGGCCCTTATGTCATTCCAACCTTAGCCACTCTCTAAATTGTCTTACCCAACCGTTTACGTAAAAAAAAGAGGCACCAAATTCCACGTATCAACCTGTGACATTGACAAATAAGAACTTAGTGTTTTTTTTCTAAAATATATAAGCAAAGAACTTATTATTTTGTGTCAAGTATATTCTTTTCCAAAACATATTTTCAAATCACGTGATATTTAACATTTATCCTTTACATGTCACATGTCAGCCCGTGATGATAGCTACCGGCTCCCACTACATATGATCCAAATGGATTCGAACTCATTCATGAATGTAACCAGAGGAACACAGCTCTTCCATACAAAATCGTCTACAGCTCTTCCATGCCTTCATGTTAAGGAAAAAAAAAAACAATAGCTATTTTTCTGTCATCGATATTTATTACTTTGAAAAAAATAAAAATCTTTTACTTTTTAAAAGAAAAGAAAAAAATGGGTTAAAAAAGCTTTTACTTTTGCAGCCAATGATGTGAATTCTGATCTGCTTTTTTTCGTAATAGAGGAAAGAAAGAAAGAAAAAAAGGGCTTCTCCCCCATTCGGCCACAATTAGCCACCCTTTTGGAAGCGGCGCCGCCTGCAGCAACACCTTACCTGTAACACATCACACTTTAAATATTTTATAATAAGAAATTCACATTACTAAAATTTGTGAGAAATTCTAGGGCATGCGTGAGCGAGCCATGGATATTCCTCGACAAACGCCTCGTACTGAGCGGTCTCCATTCCTGGTTTTAGGGTCCCCAAAAAGATTTTTAATTTTTTTTTTGTGGGTTTCTGTCAATTCTTTACTTCTCTTACTTATTTTCCTGATTTGGTGGGACCCTTTTATAAATATTAAATATCTATATTTTTTTGTTTGGTACCTGAGCTGAGGAAGGTCCATGAACATATATAACCCGACCCGCATCCGAAACCGTATTTTGTCAGTCTACATGTTGGGCATAACATGGATTAGGCTATGTTTGGCTTATGAACTTATAGGTTTTGGATAAACAGCCATGGTTATGCAACTTATAACAAAGCTGACATGGGTAAGCACTTGGATGGGGGATAGGTGTTTAATATAAAAAATAATTCCCATAAAAGTTATAAGCAAAAATGCATGTTGGAAGTGGCTTCTGCTTAAACTAGTGTTTGGCTTAAAATTATTTAAAGTATAAACTATAAGCACATAAAATATCAAAAATAAATTGTTATTTGAAATATAAAGTTGTATTAACACTTATTTAAAGTAGACCAAACGCTGCTTTAGTGGGATCTGACTCAACTTGAGGAATTCTAATTCAATCCCAAAACATTATTTAACAAATTTACATGTGTGAACCCAAACCAAGAAAATTGTACAACTTTTGCTAGTTGATCAAATATTATCATCTTTAATTTGTGCGGCTCAATCAATACAAACCCTAATTTTGTTTTAGATTAGACAATTAAGATTTTAGTAGATTTCTTATGAAGCCATTATCCTAGCCTTCTCTTAAGAGGGCCCAGGAGCAATGACTTGGTGGGTAAGCTCCATCTAGAATGATGGCCCATGGCCCATATTAATTATTGATGGCCATGTGTTTCTCACAACACAAATTGTGCCTCAGCTCATTAAACGTGCCCTAAATTCACATCACTTGGATATTTTTGACCATTTGATCAATTGACTTCCTTTAAATCATTCACATAAACTTTATTGACCCCTTAAAAGTAACCAAGACAAAACAAGAACAATGTACATGCTTTTTAGGACATGATATACAAGGGGTACTACCCAATCCGAGTTAGCAATGCGATGACTCATCTCTTCACTCGCCATGAAGTTAATCAAAGAAAAGACGGGGACGTGGGCGTCTTCTTTGCCCATGGGGCTGGAAAAGCCATTGGCTATCGATTTTAGGACAGCAAATTCTACTTGTTCGAGCTTGTAATCTTGATTATGTTTAATGTTTAATGGTTTGAGTAGTTATTTAAGAC
Organism: Platanus orientalis; assembly: GCA_025762735.1. Classification (NCBI taxonomy): domain Eukaryota; kingdom Viridiplantae; phylum Streptophyta; class Magnoliopsida; order Proteales; family Platanaceae; genus Platanus; species Platanus orientalis. The sequence goes on along the minus strand of JAOXJP010020775.1, from coordinate 15,116 downwards.
TGGCTCTCAACTTGATGCCACCTTCCTTCTTTATCCAAATTTGAAATCGACAATGTCTAAAGATACAAACATTAGTGGAGTTTATATATCTTTGAATTGGTTATTAATTTACTACCATATCCACACAGGTCTTTTTATTAAAAGGGATAAAAGAAAATTTTGTTGAGATATTGTCTTGATCCATTTGGACTTAGGGGACTGATTATTCGGATCTTGGGTCGGGTAGATCTAAATACAGACACGACTAATTCATTTAAACCCAAGCCAGATCATGGTCAGCATCCCCAAACTCATGCCTGCCGTGGTTGACACGTATACTGAAGGAATTGGTTTGATGGATTTTTTCTTTCAAATTTATTTGTATGGGGATTTGAGGAAATTGAAAAGGGGGTTGTTCTAGGAAGAGTGAGTGGGGTCTGGAAAAGGCCTTTCTTTTTAGGTTGTGTGTCTGAGAATGTCGTTTTTTAGGGTGGCGACAATAATGATTCGTGACATACGTTTTCTTGTGTGTCTCTTCCGACCTTTTGATGATGTGATGTTCCTTAGATTTTCTTCTGATTTTTACATTAAACGCCCTTTATCTTTCTACAATTCCCAACATAACTCTTTTAATTTTAAATATTATTAAAATTACAAAAATTAAGGAAACCGAAATGACAAAACTATCCATACTAATGATGGCACTTCTCCCAATATCTAGATCCCATGAATTGCCCAATATATCCGTGGGCCCATCTTCTTAGTGGGCCATAGTCTAATGCCCACTTTGAAGCCCATCACTATATGGTGGACTCCACTACTTATAGAAGAAGCCTAATGATAAATGCTCATGGTTTATGGAAACGAGATTCTCGATCAAATCACTTTATTTGCCTTTACCTGACACTTCCGTACTATCCTCTTAAGTGGTCCACTCGCATGTTGGGCCCCCAACCCAAGTAGGAGTACTTGTTTGGTGTAAGGAAATTTTGGTAATTATAGCACTACAAGGGAAAGCTCGAAGATGGAAAACAGAAAAATCCTCGAATGCTGGAATGATTGCAGCATATAAGGGGAATCTCAAAAGGACCGAAAACGCAAAGCTCATGCGCGTCTCTGACGCCCGTCACGCGCGAGTGTAATCATTTCAGGCATAGCAGAACAGGAAGGTTCCTTCAAAATTATAATTAAAAAAAAAAAAATTACGAAAAGGGCAGAAGGAAGAGTTTATTTTGGTCATCACAGAACGATTCAACCTAACCCTAATTAATCATAATCCTAACTTTAAAATGGATTAAGAGAAATGGGAAAAAAAAAAATTGAAATGACAAGGAAGAGGAAGACAAATCCAGGGGCCTTAAATTTAGATCATTTCAAATTTTCTAGTATGTTACATGAAGGTTACTTTCATAAATAACTAGGAGTATGTACCGATTTTGAATCATCTCCGGTCAGAATGTACACACATCACACCATTACCAATCAGTGCATGACATGTGGTCTAATAAAGGGTGTTTAGGTCAATACATATGAATCAAATAAGGGTATTATGATAAATATATATTAAATAAGTATTTGTTTATTTATTAATATATCCTATGTCAGGCATTGTGTCACATCCGGAACAAAGATTGGTCTGGTATTTGTTCAGTCAGATGGAGATGATTTGAACTCTTATTTACTTAAACACCCCTTGTCAGGCATCATGTCACACACGTAAATTGCTACTTTTGTGGTCTTTGTCCATTTAAGAATGGGAAATGAATTAAATGAAATAATTTATTTTTTATAATTTTTTCCTTTAACTTAAATATTAAAATATTATATCGCCACACTTCTTTGATTCAATACTAAAATTTGTTTTGGTTAAAGAAAAATATACCTCTTAGACGGATTTACATAAGCAATTAACATTTAGTTTTTAAAACCGGATTGATCATCAAACCGATAAGATGGATGGTTTATGTCCAACCAGATTCGACCATCGGTTTATATGATTTAACTACGGTTTAATTTAAATATAAGTAAAATGTAATAAAAGATTAAAAAATAAAACAATTTATAATTTGTTAGAAGCCATATGACTAGGTTTTTTATTTTTAGAATACCAAAAATTGTAATAAAATATTAAAAAATAAAAATAATTCATGAAAAGTGGCATTAGAATTTGGAAAGATACATTTCCATTTTTGTTTTTTCATCTTAATTTGTTAAAAAAAAAAAAAAGCAGTTGGTTTTATTAGAACTAGGTTCATACAAAATCGATCAGTTTTAATCGATTTTGCTAGTTAAATGCGGTTTTTAGTAGATTATGGTTTTAAGCTTTTATAGAACCGTTTAGAATGCCAATTCTAGTTAAACCACCTAGTTCGGTTTCAAAACTATGATTTTTATTGAAAAATCCATATTCTTTAATTTCATGTATGAAAGAGATTAATGGTTTATCCACCTCTTGATTGTCTCATAAATATAGACTTATAAGGAGTTCCAGATTAAAAATGAGTGAAGGGATTGTAGGATCGAGTAGAAATCTACTAGTTGTAGAAAAATGTTATCTAAGAAAACTTTGATGGTATTTGAATTGTGATTCTAGTCCAATTATAATTGCAATCAATGAAGCTTTATATATTTCAAACTATCATTTTAAATTATCTTAAATAAATAAGAAAACATAGACTTCTATAAATTGATATCATACATGTTAACAAATTGCAATTAAACTATCATTTATTAAAAAAAAAACTAAACCACTAGAGATTAAAAAATAACAAAAAAGACATTGATCTCTAAAAAATAGATCTCATGAAAATCCATCCATTAGACATTATCATGTACTAACTATTTGGGAAAAGAAAAAAGATATTATCTAACTCTTAAATGATTGTGATAATATGAACTCATATAAAATTTAAATGTATTATATAATACATTATTATGAAAAAAAAAAATATTTCAAAATAAAGTATTTACAATTAACATATATTCAAAACTCATTTAATAAACTATTTATCAAGCTACCAATGTATTCAAAATTTTGGTTTAAAAAACACAGTAAATTCCTAATTTAATATAATCTCTCTAGACAAGAACAATAGATTTTGAAGTTTTGATCCAATAAAAAATGATAGAATCTTAATTGAATATAATATTCTCAAGTAAAAACAATAGATTCTTTATTGAGCAATCATATCTCTAAAGTACAACAATAAATTATCTATAATGCCTATAATATAGGATAATAAATAATTAAAACATCAAATCAATAAATTAAGTTTACTATGAAACTATAAACCTTTAATGTTTAAAGAACATTATTTACTTTATACATTACGAAATATATGAGTAATGAAAGTTTCCATATTTAAGTATAGTTTTAGTATGATTCAATTCACTATATTCATTTGTACAATCAATATATATTCATAAAGCTCAGTTTAGTATTCATTTTACCAAACAAAAAAACTTAGTATCTTTTACTTGTGCCAACCAAATAATAGAACTATATAATCTTACTTTAGTTATGAACATTAAGTATACTAAAATTTGATAAACTTCTAGCATATGATATCATCGTATAATTGATATTTTAATAAGTTATCTAAGGATAACTTATTTCTTTTCATAAAATAATACACTCTCAACATTCATGCAAGAATACATATCGTCTATTGATAAAAATCTTTGTTAGGATATTTGGCTAATAAAGCTTCTACTTGTTCTTATAGCCAACCACTTATATATATGAAACATATCTTATAAATGTGTGCATCAAATACCTTGGAAGGTAATGACTTGGCCATTAAATCTATCAAGTTATTTGAGAAAGCAGTCATTGAAACTATATTATCATTTGTAATAAAGATTGTTGTAGTTTTTTGTAGTATAAACAAATAAAATCACAACAAGATGAAAACCCCATTTTAAAAGAAATATATATATATATATATATGCCTTTTGTTCATGCTACAAAAAGCTACAACAAAATTTTCTACAATAGATCCTTATTCATTATGAAAACAATGATGCCTCTCATTTATACCACATCCCATACTATATGATCCTTTCAATATACTTACCTTCTTATGACAACATGGTTTCCTCGTTTGAACTGCAACATCATTGTTATTATAAGATATTACTAATGGTTAATAAGATAAGTGTATGACTCCAAATTGTAATAATTTTTTTTAAAATTATACACTTTTCTTTAATGCCTTACTCGGTGAAACATACTATGTTTTTAAAGTTAACTCATCTACATATTATTATTTTACATTTTCTAAATAATAATTCATTTATCAGATTAAAGCATAACTTAAAATAAAACCTTAATTGTCTTAATTTAATTGAAAGTCAAAACTAACGTAACCAATTATTGATAGATTCTTACTTTCTAGATAATAATATTCTTGAGTCATTTTCAAGTACTTAAAGATGTATTTTACAATTGTTAATTTTTTCAAACTTAGATTATTTTAAAACATACTTACCTTATCAACTATATAACGAATATCTTCTATTGTATAAAGTATAGAATATATGAAATTGCATGTTATGGAAGTGTCTAGACAATTCATGCGATCTTCCTCCACTTGTGCCTTTTAAAAATTATCCCTTGACAACACTAATTCCATGCTAAAATGTTTAATATTCTTTGTTGGAATCATGCATCATAAACTTAATAACTAATGTGTTAATGCAAATAGTATTATTCAACCACATAATTTGTTTTTTTTTTTTTTTTACCCAAATCTTTTATTATGAAATATTTTTATAACGAGATTTTAACTACTAAAAATATCATAACATTTCAAATAAATAATATTTCATCAACATGCACAGTAAAGAAAAACACCACACTTCCACTAACCCACTTATACACATATGCTCATTAATATTATGATTAAACCCAATATTTTGATGGCTAGATTATAACAAATGTTTAATTACTAGATGGTTGCTTGATGTCATAAAACAAACTTAACAATTTATATATTTTCTTATTTGTGCTAAAAAATACAAAACCCTTAGGATGTAGCATAAATGTTCTCGTCCAAGAGTTCATTTAATAATGTGCCATTGACATTCATTTGTTAGATCTCGTAATCATAGTCTACTGTTATATAAAATCTTAATGGATTTTAACAAAACAATGGAAGAAATGTTTTCTCATATTCAACACCTTTGGTTTTAAGTATAATTTTTTATTATAAGTCTAGTCTTGAATTTTTTTTTTCTTCTAATCCATTACTTTATTTATTTATCTCATAAACCCACGTACATTATATACGTTATGCTTTGAATTTACTAGAGTTAAGACACTGTTAGAATATGTGAAATCCATTTTAATCTTCATAGCTTCTTTTCATGTTTCAAATTTGTATTCGACTTGAGTTTTTATATTAAACAAATGATCCTAATTTGACTCATTTAAATTATTAAAAACACATAATCTAGGTATGTTGGAAGCTTTGGAGATTGTGAGATTCTCCTATTATAGCATGACAATGTATCAAAAGGTTTATCAAGTAGAAAAATATGTATGATATTATTTATATAATTGGATTATTATGTTCATAAAGAACAATCTTACTCATTTGAAGGAATCATATACATAATCTTTAAGAAAAGTCTTTTTTTTTTTTTTTAATTATTTACACCTTTACACTTAAGGGTTATAAAAGAAACAACCATTTTATGCACCTGGACAAGGGAGCCTAAATTCACAATTGTTGTTTTCCCTTAATTTACATCTCATATGTTGTAAGAAGAATGTGTTTAGTTGGAATTCTATTGAAAACATACATCTCTCAAGTGCTATAAAGTTCTTAAAGTAATCATTGTGACTATTCCATTTCAAAATTTATCAATAGGAGATTCTCTCCATACTTTCATTTCTTATTGGATCAAAGACTCTAGATATGTCTACCAATTGATTTTTTCACCTCAATTCTAAACTATTTAATATTTTAAAGATTCAAATTTCTAACATATTAGTTAAATATATCTGTATTTGAAATAATCTTAACAAAAATAAAGAAATATTTGAACACGTATCTTGATTTTACTTAATAGCTTCACAAACATCAAAGTTAGTAAAATCTTGAAAATTTATAGATCTTGTGGCTTTTTAGGAAAAAACATGATTTATTCATCTTTCCTTACATACAAGGCTCATGGTCTACCTTAAACTATATAAATTTCAAAATTTATCACTAACTAATATGATAGTTCTACACATGTATAACTAAGTTAGAAGTAGCATAGAAAAATTCAAATTAGTATTTTTCCCTATCAAATGCAACACATATAATGGAGTTATTAGAGGGATAGATTAAATACATACCATTAACTAATGTACCAGATATAATAAAAAAATTTAAACCTAATATAAACTTTTGAAATAAAAAAGTACAATATAAACTTATATGTATTTTTTAACAAAATTAAATTCATATGGCATCATGAGTATAAAATAATCTTTAAAAATCAATAAGACATTTCAATTAGCTTAATATATATACCAATTGTCACCATAGAAATTCTTGCTACAATCCCTAGTGGTACATGTCACTTATCCTCAATCATCATTTTGATCGCTTGACCCTCGTAATAAATTATGTGTATAATTGCCTTATAGTCCATACACCAAAAGTCAAAGAAACCATCAAATAGATTGGATTCAACAAAAGTGGAAATTCATATCTTAATTGACTTGTTTTTTATTTAAGAACCAAAATAGTCTTTATAATTCTCATTTTAATGCCCAGGTTTTCTTAAATGAACAATTTTCTTAGGTTTTTTCTCCATAAACTACTTATTTACCACCCTTATTACCTTATAGAGAACGTTTAATAACTTAAGACTTTTTTTTTTTAATTCTTTCATTTGGACTTGAGTTGGGGACTGTTATCACCGTTAGCCAATTAAGGATTAAACTCTAATTTTATCAAGTTTTAAGCCATTAACAACTAATTTAGCAACTCAAGGTTAGCCTCCATCTTATTCATAGTGCAATTAAGCAAGAATTGGTTAAACGTTTCAAGAAGTGATTAATTGATTAATTGATCTTGGCTATCAATTTTAGCCTATAAGATCTTTGTATTGAGTTAATATGATCAAACATTTCAAATATACAATCATCTGCTAGAGTTATTTTTTCTGTCTTGGTGACTTACATAGTTTTCATAACATCATGTTTTGTGGTCCTATTCTATTCTCTAAACACCTTGCTTAGGTTCACCATTATAACATGTTTAAGTTGAAAATGACTGATATTGGTGTAGCAAAACATTGAATACGAACTCAAATATTTATTATCAAGCCATCTCATTAACTTTGCTTAAAACTAGATTGTTCTTAAACTAATTATTATATGTAATTTGTCAATATATGAACTTAATTTTATGAAATGCATTTTATTTTAGAATTTTTCTAAAGAAAAGGTTTTCATACAGTTTGTCTTTGGCAATTGAGAGCTGGCCCATTAATATCATGTATATTGTTTAAAATTATCTTTATATACTTGTAAATAGACCCATTGTGCATGATTCAACACATATTTATATGAAGTCTATTTGTTTATGTGCATCAATTCATTTATATTCATAATTCATCATTGCATCATATCTGTATATTTCTATGATATGTACCAATATTGCCACTATTAATTATACGCTCTTGGCCCGAACGGTTTAGTTCAACTAATTGTACAAGACCGTGTTTGGTTGTCACTTGTAATAAAATCATTTCATTTTAAATTCTCATGACATTTGAAGCCAAAAGGTTATGGTTTTAAATGAACTCAGTTAGAATCATATTGATTTGTAAACTAAAATTACAAATGAAGTCATCTTAGGTTTTTATAAAATGATATGATTTATTTTATCATTCATATTTTGGTGATGAATGGAAATCATTCTATTTTCGTTGGGCTCATCTGCACTCAAATTCTTTGGCAAACCAAAATGAAATGACTTCATTCTAACCAAACACAAGATAAATTTTTGGACTTATAAGGTTTCTAGGTAGCACATGTGAAATATTGGATTTCAATCTTCATCTCAATATAAGATATATGAAATAAAACAAAAGTGTGCTTGCTAAAACTTAAGATTTTTCTTAATGAAAAAAAAAAAAAAACACCATCTCATTGGACTCCAAAATCTTTATCAAACAAATTTTTAGAGCTCACAACGGCATCACCAACATTTCATCTTTTACTAACACGACTGTGAAAAAATCTTTAATTCATGTTTAGCTGCAGCAAAGTGAACCATTCCAAAACACACAAAACAAGTATTTGGAAGAGGCTGTGTAATCCAAGTTCACATATGTCTCTTCTAACCAAACATAAAATAGCTTGATCAATTTTAATGGAATTATGTGAGCATTTAATGGAGTTATTTTTACATCCAAACACCAAATAATTAATTATTCTTTCCCACGATAAAAAAAACCCCTTCAATTAATGGTAGTCGAGTGAGAAGTGAGTGAGTATACAATGGAACGGTGCAGAACTAATGAGTACTACTACTACTACTACAGTAGAGACAGCTAACATATAAAGTCCCAACCAACAATATAAAATATAGAAAGTTGAGAATCTTGGACCTCTGGCTTTCTTTTTCTTAGCTCTTCTTTTAATTCTTCCTTTTGATCTTGTTGGGTCTTTTCCTCTGAGAGCTGCTTTTCATTGGTTTGGATCTCTCTCCCCCTCTCAAGTGTGAAGGGTAGTAGTCTTTCTCTCCTCTTTATCGAAAAAGCATTCCCGAAAGAGCACGGCTTTTACTTCTTGTCTGCCATTAAAAACCCATAAATATAACACTTCCCTCGTAAGTCCTAACTCTACCTTCTGCTTTTCCTGGATTTTAGTAGTTTTATCACTCGTCTGAAAGAAGCCGGAAAGTCTGTTTTCCGGCGGGTTGGTGGCCTTCTTTATTCCTTTTTTTCCTCTTCAGCTTATAAAACCCTTGGTCTTTGTCATCTCTCCCTCTCTGTAGATTTGGAAAATGGGTTGATATGCTTATTTTCATCATTGGGTTTCGTCTTTCTTCTATTGTACTCGCTTGGGTGCTCGCCGGAATCCTTGTGTCTCTTTACGGCAATGTATGAGCAAGCTTGCTTATAAGAACAGAGGTTATTTGTAGTGTTCTAGATTAGCTCGGCCCCAGTTTTTCATTTCTTTTTAACTTCATTTTTCAGGAAACTACTATCTGGTTTCTTTCTTTCACACTTCGCTTACTCAGCTGGGTCATTGCTTCTTAGCTGCAAAGAAAACCATTCACTGGTTTCTCCGGCACGTTTCCGGCAAAAATCCGGGGAAAAAACATCTGGGTCCACACCAGAATCAGAGAAAAATTAAAAGTCTCTCTACCTAGCTACACTGCACCAAAAAACTACAAACTAATCCAAGAAGTCTCTTATTTCTTTCTTCTTTCATCTGGGTCTTCCTCAAAACTCCCCAAAATCCATTCAATATTGAAAGAAAAAAAGAAAAATGATCAGCGGAACCGACCTGTATCACGTTCTCACGGCAGTTGTCCCGCTCTATGTCGCTATGATCCTGGCCTATGGTTCAGTGAAATGGTGGAAGATCTTTAGCCCCGATCAATGTTCCGGTATCAATCGTTTTGTTGCTCTGTTCGCAGTTCCCCTGCTTTCCTTTCACTTCATCTCCACCAACAACCCATATGCTATGAACTTAAGGTTCATAGCTGCAGATACGCTTCAGAAAATCATTGTCTTAGTTGTTCTCGCCATCTGGTCTAGAACCAGCTCCAGAGGTTCTCTCGAATGGTCGATTACCCTCTTCTCCCTTTCGACTCTCCCCAACACTCTTGTAATGGGAATCCCCCTTTTGAAGGGGATGTATGGAGATTCCTCCGGGACTTTAATGGTTCAAATTGTTGTTCTCCAGTGTATAATTTGGTACACTCTGATGTTGTTCTTGTTTGAATACAGAGGAGCTAGACTCCTCATCGTAGAGCAGTTCCCGGACACTGCTGGTTCCATTATTTCCTTCCGAGTTGACTCGGATATCATCTCCTTGGATGGGAAGGAGCCTCTCCAGACCGAAGCCGAGGTTGGGGAGGATGGGAAGCTCCATGTTACTGTAAGGAAATCCACGAGCTCCCGATCGGAGATCTTCTCTCGGAGGTCTCATGGGCCTAACTCTGGCGCCTCATTGACTCCCCGGCCGTCGAATTTGACAAACGCAGAGATTTATTCTCTGCAATCTTCAAGGAACCCGACGCCGAGGGGGTCTAGCTTCAACCATACTGATTTCTATTCAATGGTGAATGGAAGGAATGCGAGCAATGTGAGTCCGAGGCAATCGAATTTTGGGAATCTGGGTTTTGACGAGGAAGGTGGAATGGGGGGATTCACAAACCCATCGAGGGCGAATGGGATTTATTCGCAGGCGAATCCGGTGCCTGGCGGTGGTGGTGGGTATCCGCCACCGCCGAGTGCTGGGATATTTTCTCCTATTGCCGGACCTGGAGCTAAGAAAAAGGTGAATGGGACTGATGGGGGCAAGGATTTGCATATGTTTGTTTGGAGTTCCAGTGCTTCGCCGGTCTCAGAAGGGGGGATACATGTTTTTAGAGGAGCAGAGTTTGGGAATGAACATGGTGGGGTTGCTCATCCTACTGACAATCATCCAAAAGGTTAGGAACATTTGAATCTCAATTTGAGCTTTGGATTTGGTACTTTGTTCTTTTTCTGTATTTAGTACGTTTGATGATTTATGTTTTGAATATTTGGATTTTTCTGTTTGTGATGGAACTGGTTGGATCTGGGTTTTGGAAGGAAAATTCTTCTGTTTGTTGGTTTGTAACATTTTAAGCAGAGTGAGATTTATGAGTGTTGTGCTTTTTAAGAGACCTTTTAAGTCGTAGTTTTGTTTATTTGTTTCTTTTCTTCGATTTTCTGTGGATATTGAATGTTATCTGTCTGTTTATGAAATGGGCTTGTAGGTCATTTTTATTCTAAACAGTTTTTGTCTGTAGATTTGTGTCTTTTCTCAAATGGGTTTGTTGGTCTAGTTATTCTGAACAGTTTTGTTTGTAGATTTGTATCTTTTATGAAATGGGCTAGTTGGTCTAGATTTTCTGAACAGTTTGTGTCTTTTATGAAATGGGTTTGTTGGTCTAGTTCTTCTGAACAGTTTTGTCTGTAAATTTGTGTCTTTTATGAAATGGGCTTGTTGGTCTAGTTCTTCTGAACAGCTTTGTCTGTGGATTTGGAGGGATTTGTTATTATCATATGGAAATTTTATCTGTTTATTTGTTCACCTTAACTTGTCAATTATGTCTTGTGTGTGCCCATTTTCAGAATATGAAGAATTTGGCCGAGATGAATTCAGCTTTGGAAACAGGCAGGCGAATGGGGGTGACAGAGATGGCCCAAGCCTGTCGAAGCTGGGTTCTAGCTCCACGGTTGAGCTCCACCCCAAGACTGAAGCTCATGGTGACTCAAAGGCTTCTGCCATGCCGCCTGCTAGTGTTATGACCAGACTCATTCTGATCATGGTTTGGAGGAAGCTCATTAGGAATCCAAACACTTACTCGAGCCTCATCGGCCTCATCTGGTCTCTGGTCTCTTTCAGGTCTGCAAGTTGAATCAACTTTCTGTGAGATCTATGCTTCTATTTATGTTTTCCTGCTTAACCCATATCTGTCTTGTGGAGTTCCTTATGGCTGGCTTATTTTGCAGGTGGAGTATTGAGATGCCTGCCATCATAGATGGTTCGATTAAGATTCTCTCAAATGCTGGTCTAGGAATGGCCATGTTCAGTCTTGGTAAGTTCAAGTTTTAACCGGGAGATAATTGGATTCAAGCTTTCTAGCTTTTTGTTTACTCTCCATAGGTGCAAGGCCTCTTTAAAATTTTTGGATGATGCAGTGATGGTATATGATGTGGGTTTGCAACCATTTAATGATGTTGCAGGTTTGTTTATGGCCCTACAGCCAAGGATCATCGCCTGTGGGAACTCAGTTGCTGCATTTACCATGTCTATTCGATTCCTTACAGGTCCTGCAGTCATGGCCGCGGCCTCGCTTGCTGTCGGATTGCGAGGTGTTCTCTTACACATTGCCATCGTACAGGTAAAAGAGGTCTTCAAATACTGGGTCAATTGTGTTCTAAGTTCTTGCTCAAACTGCTTTCATGTCTGAAAGTATATGTTCAATTCTGTACTTGAATTTGCAGGCAGCTCTTCCTCAAGGAATTGTTCCCTTTGTCTTTGCCAAGGAATATAACGTGCATCCTGACATACTGAGCACTGGGTTCGTATTCTAACCTTGAATTCTAACCTTGTATTGCCAGTTGATGAAGTCTGGAATTTTTAGTTAAATAGATGCCCAGGAAGGAGGCTTTTCCCCTTCTCTAAATGGCAGGCTAGCACTGGTCACTTGAGTTGATGTGAGGAACAAATGGAGCCCTTTTATGTGGTCACCAAAGCTGCAACATGACTTGTCTGGCAAACCCATCACCATTTTCCTACTTGGATGGATAATTTGATGTAAGTTTTGAATCTTTGTTTGCAGGGTTATATTTGGGATGCTAATAGCACTTCCCATCACATTAGTTTATTATATCTTGCTGGGGCTTTGAAGCTTCAAGGAGGGGAGGAGAGCTGCTGAGAAAGACCACATACTGTAAATTTTACCTTCCATGGAGGGTTTGTGCTTCTCTAACAGGACAACTGAGAGAGAGGGAGAGAGAGAGAGAGAGAGACAGCATAGCTTCCCTTCAAAGTTAAAAGACGAGGTGGGGGAGAGGGACATTACAGTTGTTGCAGGTTTTTGAATCTGTCATCTCTGCTTTTTGTTGGTTTATGTTGTTTCTGAAAAGTGGAGCTTGGATTTGATGTTACTACTTTTTAGATTTGTAAAAGGGTTAACTGGAAACAAGTAGATATGCACATCTCTTCCATTGTCTCTCTTCCCTTTTGGTTTTGCTACTTTTGAGAATCTGCCACTTTTCCCATGTAAAAAAACCCTAGCACAACAATGTGAGTTGGGGGCATTTGTTATGGTATTTGGTTCAATGGGGGAACCCCATCTGATGCCCATGATCTCTTCGTAAAAACGCTTTGGACATTACGTGATTTGCACAAAAACACTAAAATAACCTAAAAAACGTATTTTGGGGATGATCCATTCTGAGCCAAAAAGGAAAAAAAAAAAAAAAAACAAAACTTGGAAGTGAAATGGGAAATTTTTTAAGTTGCTTAGAATCGGTGTAAAAAAAACTAATTACAATAAAGAGCTGTTACAAGGCATTATTGCCCCAGGGTTTTGTAGGGTTTTGTGGTACAAGTACTACCTATGCATCCAGCTCATAGTGCGCGCCTCTAGCTTTACTGCTGGATAACTGGCCCTGCTTGCCATAATTTGGGTCAGCTTTTGTAATATGTAATCAACCCAGGCCCGTGCTTGTTCGAAATCTACCTACTATAGAAGGATATAAATTTCATGCATAATTGCTCACAAGAGACAAATGGATTGGTTATCTTAAGAATGGTTTAAATTCCATTTGACACCTCGAGAATGGTCTCCTTCAAGGGGACCCAAAACCGAACTCAAATTTCAACTTGACTAAATTTTGACACGAAATATTGGTTTTTTGTTTGTTTGTTTGTTTTTATTTATTAATTTTAATTTAATAATAATAATTTTTTTAAAATTTTTTAATTTTGGGAATGTAGGTGTCCAGTTTTGACCATTATCTATTTTTTTTTATTAAATCAATTGAAAAATCATCATTTGTACTGTGACTTTGTTGATACTTTTATTTCTTTGTTGTATCTATATTATATATTAAAGCAAAGGATGTCGCAGGCCTATTTGCTCTTCTACATACGGTAACACCACACGTGTTACCATTTATATCTCCATTTAATATGTATATCTAAAGTCTATATTTCTTTACTCTTAAATGTTTTTATTCTTATTTCTTAAAATCACTCTAAAACTTATCTCCTAAAATCACTTTTTAATGTTTGTATCTATTCAATTTTTTTTGTTTTTAGTGCGTCTCCAAATATCACTTTATTTTATTTTATTTTTTGGTAAGGAATATCACTTGAATTTTTTTTATTATTTTAATGTTTTTAATTTCCTAAAATGACTCTTTAATGTCATCTTTATTCAATTTTTTGTTTCTAATGTTTCCACTACAATTCTCCTCACATAATTAATATTAAGTAGCCATGTTTGCATTCCTACGCTGTTTCACTCACACGTGTATCTTCCTAAGTTCTCTTTTTTAAACCATTTTTTTTCCATCAATATATTAATTATCTTTCTAATAATAACTTCAATTAAACTTTTTCTCTCTTATCCAACTAGCAATAATTTTTAATTTCATAACCGCATAAATCATTTTCATTCCCTTTCTAACATTTTTTATAGATACTAAAAAATCATAAATCTCTTTCCTCACACACCAATTGTTAGTTCTCTCACCATTATATTTCTTTAATGGTACTTTTCATACTATGTCAAATTCATTTAAAACTTTATTTTCTTCACGAAATTTAAATCCTTCCAAGGTTATTACAGTAAGTAGATTATCTAAGTCTTTTATTTATTTTTTATTTTTTAGCTAAATGAAAGAGATTGGATTTTCATACCCAATAACTTTAATATTTTTTTATTTTGATTTCAGGGATTCATTGGTTAGATATTTTGTAGCTTATGAATTTGAAATTGAGATTGACAGAATTAATGGAAATATGTGGATTTATACATTTTTTATACCAAAGATTCACCTTTATACACAAGAAGTAAATTAGATATATTTTTATGTTATTATTTTTCTCATTTTTTTGAGATACACATCTTTTTTCTCTCACCAATCAATTATATATGATAGAGTATCAAGTATCGATTTAAATTTTTGGTAGTGATGAGGTGGAGAGTTGTTTGTCGATGGAGAAGCCACATCACTCAATTTCAAGTGAATTTGACTCTAATGGACACTTTTTTGGGGTTCAATTGTTATTGTTCAGATAATTTTTCATTCTTTATGAACTCCATAACTTGAATATGTTTTCATTCTAATTTTTGAATGAATTTTTACACTCTTTAAAATCTTAAGATTAATTCGATTTTAATTATGGTGATAAC
>JAOXJP010020764.1:0-17304 GCA_025762735.1 Platanus orientalis | reverse complement strand
GAGTGCGGGAGAGGGAGGGAGGGAGAGAGAGAGGAGGGGGTGCTGGAGGTTGTTGTAACCGCCGGACACCGGAGTGGTTGCCAGAGGTGGGGAGGGAGGGGTGTTTTTGGTAGGAGAGGGATGACGGGAAGGGTATAAAAGAAAAAAAAAATTGAGGTGGGACCAAAAAATGTTGAGGTGTGACTAGCAGATCCCCCAAAGGAGGTTACCTAATGGATTGTGAGTCCGAAATGTAGCCATGTCTCCCCAGAGTATGATTTCTCTCAGTCTGAGCCGTGAAGTGGTTAATCAAGTGATGACTTTAATAAACGAAACTCGGCGAAGCCATTGAACAGGCAAAAACCCGTAGGAGGGATTGAACTTATGGCAGAGGAAATAACGAACACGAGACGGTTGAGGGGTCACAAGGGAACCGTTACGTGCTGCATCGCCTCGCGTAACAGGCCCGGTGTCGTTGCAACTTCCGGCGAGGTACGATCTATCTCACTCTCTTCTTTTTGTCCATATCGATCCCCTTTTTAATTTACAAGAAAACAAGCTCAATATTCAGATTGAAATGGAAATCCATTTTTGTTAAATTTAATCTCTACCCTTTAGGGTTTATAACAAATTTGTTAGTTTTTGAGAAGAAGTTGAAACTTAATTGAATGAAACTTCCATGTTTTTGAACTCGACACCTCTGTTCTGTACTCACCCGCCTTTACTGCTAAGTTGGTTTACAACCTGACTTGAGGATAAACGCTATAGTAGGAATTGGCCTGGTGGTTAGGAGGAATTTAAGGTATAGTATGAAATTGCCACCAAGGGCTGGTTTACATTTATGTTAATCCAAGCTGGTTGCTGTATGTGTGATAAACAAATACCACTAAAATTGAAGGGAAAATTCTATAAGACAGTTATAAGACCAGCCATGCTTTATGGAGCGGAATGTTGGGCAGCCAACAAACAACATCTACATAAAATAGTGTGGCTGAAATGAGGATGTTGAGATGGATGAGTTGCAAGACTAGAAAGGATAAAATTAGGAATGAATCCATACGTGGGAGCTGTGGGAGCTTAGGTGTAGCACCAATATGTGATAAAAATGAGTGAAGCCGATTGAGATGGTTTGGACATATGCAACGAACACCATTGACTACACCAGTGAGGAGGAGTGAGACAATGAAAGTCGAAGGTGTTAGAAGGACTAGAGGAAGGCCAAAATTGACCTGGGTTGAAGTAGTAAGGAGGGACATGACAGCTTGTAATTTAACGACAGATATGGCCCTAAACATAACGGAATGGCAGAGCAGGATTCATGTAGCCAACCCCAAATAGTTGGGATAAGGCTGTTTGTCGTCGTTGTTGTTTTATTATTATTATTTATAATTAACGACTTTATTAAAAGAGAGAAAAAGAAGCAAAATACAACAACAGAGGCTAGAGCCCAAAGGCATTACACTAACCCATTAGGCAAGACATTAGCATATTTGGCTAAGTAATTAGCCAAAACATTCTGAGACCGAGAACATGACAATGAGAAAAATCCAAAGAGGACAACAAATCCCGAATCTCATGAATTAATGGCCCCAACCCCACGAACCAATATTGAAGCCCAAACCCCAATTGATAATAGAGGCCGAATCTCCTTCAATTAAAACTTTAGAAATTCCAATCTTATGGATATCGCGAAGATCCATGAAGTGACCCATCACTTCCTCCGTTGATGAATAACAAGATCCCAATGGACCAACTGAAATCCAAACAATACCTCCGAGACAATCATGCACCACACAACCATATTCGGCAGGCCTAGGATTACCTTTCGACGCTCCATCAAAATTTAGCTTGAAGATTTCAGGGGGAGGTTTAATCCAATCCAACGACTTCTTATTAATCCGAGGAGCACTAGAGGAGATACTAGTGACCCAATCCCTCACAAAATTTGATAGAGAAAGCCCCTTAAATTCCTCTGTTAGCATAAGCCAATCGCCCACCTCCCTAACCATTGCGTCGATCACTTCATTTGGAGATTTATGCTTTTCTTTAAAAATTCTTAAATTTCTCTCTTTCCAAATCCCACAAAAAAACTCCTAGAATCAGGTAGTTCCAAAAAACATTTATTCCAAATTCCCAAGCCCCAAGAATGCCATTGGAAGAATGAATCCATCATCTCATTTGGTATCACCCAACTACGGTTAAGGGTGTAGACAAAATGATCCCATATCACCTTTGAGAAAGGACAATGGATAAACAAGTGCTTTCCTGATTCACCATCTTTCCTGCATAGCACACACCAGTCTGGGGATAACTGCATATAAGGTCTTCTTCTTTGTTGCAAGTCCATGGTGTTAATGCGAGATAGGGCGGCAATCCACGCAGATCTTTAATCCGAGGAGGAGTGCAGGGAGCCTAAATCGATAAAAGGTGGTTGTTTGCTTTTATTGATCGCGTAGACTGTGAAGTAGCATGAGTTTTTAACTGATTACTAGTGATACAATCTGCATGTAGGATAGTAAGTGTGTGCATAGGAGGTAAGAATAAAATTATTAAAACAATAAAAAAAAATAAACAAGATTCCTACTTGCACAATTCTTATGCTAATTCAAGTAGCTCTTAAGTTAGATTCACCATGCATGAGAGAAACTAGGTTTCACAAAATAATAAACAAATAAAAGACTAGGCAATTATTTAAATCTCCAAACTAATTTAGGGAATAAAAGAAAATAGGGTTGTTGTTCACAAAATCTGATGTTATAAATTTGGCTAAAAGTGATCTTGAACAAAGTGATATCAAGGGAAGAACCAAATAATGATATGTATTGTGCATGGGAATAAAAAAAAAAAAAACAGAGTTTACATATGATTAAGGGCAGAAAATAAGGTTGAAACAATGAGGTAACTCAGGAACAATTGTTAGGCAGCCTCTTAGCACCTACCACCTAAATTGCTACTTTTAGGAATTAAAAAAAGAGGCCAAATATTTCATACCTGAGAGTCATCTTCTATTGTGAGAGGCATTCATGAAGTTCCTTAGGTGCTGCCCAGGAAAATTCTTGCCAAAGAAACCAAGCACCAAGCTGGGATAGAGGCTGACAAAAAATTCTGATTGCTGTAACAATGGTGCCAGTAGCTCCTAAAGCACCCAAGCTTTGGTCTCAAATTGAGGAGGCTTTGGGAGGAAGGCTGGATACTAATGGATCGTCCAGATGTCCTTTACACTCTATGGGAGTTAGATTTTCAAAAGCCAGAGGATTGACGAGATGATGGATGAATTTCTTCAAGGAGTTTTCAAACAGAATCACGCCTGGGCCTGGAGAACTTCCTCATAATAAGTTCAAAATTTTGAAAAGATCTCCTGTGGACTGTTACAATAGGAGTCGTACAGAACTCTAGCACACTTGGGGATATATAATTCAGCAAAAGCTTAGGAGGTGTGGAAGTAGTACTTGATCTGCCCTAGGTTGTCCAACAGCCTCTTCTTACTCCTGGAAGAGATAAATATGGTGGGGCCCTCTTCAAACAGAAATATAAGGCAGGATTTCTCCCCTACTATGATCGCCCAGCACTAAGGGAGCCCTGGGAGAGGTTACTTCAAGCAAAACTCTAATATATTGGTGGTGGTATTCAATCATCTACAAGGGATGATTCAGCAACACAGAAAATACTATAAAATTAGTAAACAAAATAAAGAAGAAGAGAGGAAGGAGACCTTTAATCCAAGGGGAGGGAATGGCCTCCATCACTAGCGTTAAACTAGGTGGGTGCTTAGTTCTATTCTAGGATTTTGGGTCTCCATCCTGCAAGCACAAGAAAGAAGAAGGAACAAGAGTTGTTGAATTCAAATATCATATTCTATCCCCTAAAAAAACCCAGCCGTGGGGTTATAAATAACTCCCCCTACAGCTAGGTCATTACAAACTAGTATGGGGTCGACTAAAATACCCCTAAGTCCACACTCATGTAACGAAAGTACTCTCCATACTAAAATAAATGACAAGTAAGTCCGAAATAAACTGCTGTAGACTAAAATACCCTCAAAACATGTGTTCCTCCTATAAGAGACAAACAATACAAAATAAATAAAAATTAATTAGATTAAACATAAACTAACTCCAAATAGCTCAATCTCTCTCTCTTGGACATGATATCCTCATCAACTAGGGGAGCCCAACATCTTCTAATTATAATGGACTGTGGTGGTGACCACTAATTGTGAAGTAGATGTGGGTGTCAATGAAAAATTCAAGCAGCCTTTAAATCTTCACCATTATTATAGTGGAAATATTAATTTGAAATGGATGTTGATGCATCCTTTGAATAAATTCTTATTTATCTCTCAAAATAAAAAATAAAAAATTATGCTGTACAGTCCATACACTCCGAATTGGAAAATTATAATACCTTAACCATGGGACAATTTGATGATAAAGGTGTTGCTGGAGAGGTAGTTTTGCATTGGCCACTTCTGTCTAGCTTGTGATTGATGTCTATCAATAAATATGAGGTTTTTGATCACCTTTTTTTCCGGGTGTTGATGCACATGGTATGGCATTAGTTGTCAACTTGCATGCAACAAATTTTCTATTTGTTGGGTTTTTGGCAAGTTTCCAGCCAAAACGAAATTTTCCACATGAGTTCGTTTCCTTATCCAACTAGGAGAAGTGGAAATATGCGGGTGCTCTTTTCATGAACCCCACAATACTAAAAATATATATTTATCTCCATACATGAGATATGAGAGTGGTTAAGGTTGGAATTTTCTTCTCTTGGGTTTTTCTTTTTGAAGGGTTTCTTCAAAGTCAAAAAACAAGGTTTTTCTCCAGGTTTTGAGAGAATGTGAGAAAGGGTTTTTCATAGGGTTGAGAGAAGTGAGGGAGAAGGGTATAATAGGGTTAAGGGATTGGGTTCTAGGGTCTCAAGAGAGCTTTGAAATCTTACTTTTCTCTTATAGTGAAAAACGGATCTCCCAGAGGATGTTGGCATCTTAGCCGAACCACGTAAAAATCCTCATCTTGTGTGTGATTACTTATTTATTTTCTGCTGTACTATTCTTTATTACATAGATCGTGACTGGTTTAGGCCCGTATCTCATCACGTGGAATATCATGTTTGTTTCCATTGCACCAACAATTTCAATCTTGTGGGAGTCATTAATTTGGTTGAGATGTGTTTTCCATTCATTCATTTTTTGTTACTCTCTTCAATTTTACCATTAGGATTAGATAGACAACCTGATGTGGAACAAAAAAGTCATACTCAGATTTAATGGATTATGCATGGGTATTTTGGCTTTAATATTTTTGTATAGTAAAAATTTGTAATTTTCTAAGTTTTAGGTTAATCTAGGTTAGTTTTTTGTTAATCATTTTGGGCCTTTGGGGTTTTTATTTATTTCCAAGTGTAATAGGTTTTATTTATTTCAATGAAGGTATATTTTCATCACAATTATAAAAAAATATATTTCTGTCACTTTTTTTATGCCTTATGATGGGAGGTCAAAACTTAACCGCTTGGGCTGACTTTTGTGTCATTTAAAAGGTTACTCAGTTACCTTTCCAGCAAGGCCAAGATCTTGAGGATCCAATGTAATTTGGGAAAACTGTGGTTACCATATTGACCGGATGTCATATTGTGACGGGATTTAGTTATTACACACACACTACAATTGCTTTGTTCTCTGGCGTGAATCCAGACACATACACACATATGCTTTGTAATTTGAATAATGAATTGATTGTTGATGAATGCAATGCTACAATTGATTTGTTCTCCGGCGTGACTCTAGAATCCACACATGTGCTTTGTAACTTGAATAATGAATTGATTATTAATGAATGCAAGGCTATAATTGCTTTGTTCTCTGGTGTAACTCTTGAATCTTGAACGTTGTGATGTTTTCAACCCTAGGAGGCCGTTGGTGTGATCCCATTGGTATTTTATTCTCTTTATCTATTCTTTGTATTTCGTTATTTTTTCTTGCAAATTACTTTATTAAAGCACCAGATTAGAGCCTTTCACCCTACATTAATATGTTATCAGAGCCAAGCCTGAATATGGTTTTAGATTTTAGGGCCATTTTTGTTGTCCCTTCTAGAAAGGCAATCAAGGTTTTGATTAGTGACAAGTATGAGGGCAACTAATCTCCAAAAGTTTTGTTAAGGAGATCTTGCAAGATGTTGTAGATCAACTTTATTATGAATATTTTAAAGAAGGTTTTTTTTATCAAATTACAAAACAAGGGATATATATATATATATATATATGAAAGATAAAGAAATTTTATTAAAAAGATGAACAAAAGCTACACGGCTAGCCAAGCATGAGAAGTGCCTTGGCAAAGCAAGCAAAAAAGAGAAAAAAAGAAACAACCAAACTACACTAATGAATACATATCAAACACTCCCAATCGAAGATCCACGAGTTGAAAGGGTCGGGATAAAGGGATGGGTTAGCTGAAATCCACTCGTGAATTCTGCTAAGCATGGAGTCAACCAGGTTGGGAAGAGGGTCCGAGATCCCTTTAAATGTCCATTGTTTCGTTCCATCCAAATTGTCCAACATATTGCTGAAGGGATTGGCCTCCAAGATATCACACCAACCCAGTTAACCTCTAATAGGGATTGATAAGGCCAACTGCTGAGTATATCAGTCATGGATGCCTGAGAGACCCATTGAATCTTGAACCGGACCAAGAAGAAGTTCCAAATAGTCGACGCTACCTTGCAATGAACAAGAAGATGAATCGCCGACTCATTCTCTTTTCCACACATGTAACAACGGTTCTGAGTGATAAACCCTCTTCTGATGAGATTATCAAGGGTTGGAATGCGGTTCCACCAAAGCTGCCACACAAAGAAAGAGATCTTGGTTGGTATAAATTTATTCCAAATAAATCTAACTGTGATTGAGTTGGCTCCATCAGCGGTTAGGGCCTAGAAGAAAGATTTAACGGAAAAACCCTTCTCCTCATTTGGCAGCCACAATCTTTCGTCCAAAGCCTCTCTGTCCCCCAAACTACTCTCCTCCAGGATCTCCAACTACCTTCCCATGTCCTCCACCTCCTAGTCGTTTAGGTTCCTTCTAAGATGTATGTTCCAAGAGCTGAAAACTCTCGATCTTATCATATGGTCTTTTATAGATCCTTCTTTACATAGCAAAAGATGGAAGAAAAGGGGGAAAAGACTACGTAAGGGAATTCTTGAGCATCACCTGTCTGTCCAAATCTGCACTTGATCTCCCCTATTGACCCTGAACTTTGTGAATCTTTGCATTAATTCCGTGCCCTTGTAGATATTATTTCACATCCTGCAGCCCGTGGCCCCCACAGGATATTTGCTAGACCAACCATTCTGCAACTCTTCATATTTGGCAGCTATCTCTTCCTTCCAAAGGGAACCTCTCTCCTCCCCAAAACGCCATAACCACTTACTCAAAAGGGCTCTATTGATTGAACGAATGGGCCTTATTCCTAGCCCTCCCATTTCCATAGGACGACAAATCTCTTTTCAGCTTACCCAATTGATCTTTCTCACACCCTGGTCAGCTTGCCATAAAAATTCCCCCAGTATTTTTTGAATTCTACAAGATATTGAACTCAGAAGATATTAACGCATGAAAACCTTTTTTTTAATGGAAAGGAGTTCATTTATTGAAATAAGAAAATAAAACAAGTACATAAGAAAAGGATCACTAGGAAGGCGAAACCAAGGAAAGTAAAGACACTTAAAGCACCTACTAACTAAACCAAATTACAACTCCACACCATAAAGCATGCCACTCCAATTCCTCAAAATTCATTCCTATAGAGACCCAATCAAATATAGTTTTGTAAATAAGAACCACCAATTCGCCTTGGCTACTAACTTATCCTCGAATATCCTACGGTTCCTTTCCTTCCACAACCCCCAACAAATGACCCCTAGTAGTACATGCCAAGTACTATCAAAGTATCCCTTGTTTGATCAGAATGATACAATAATCATCCTTATAGTAACAATATGATCCTACTTTAGGATGTTGTGAAAGCTTCTCAGTCAAATGAGAAGAAATTAAATTGTCCTCATATCTATCACTAATTAGGTCTCAGATGCCCATTCCATGAGGGAATTCAAATTTATTTCGAATCTCAAGAACCATTGAACAAGTCCAGGGTTTGGCTTTTGATACCAATTTGACTGGACAATGAAGTGGCAAGCTACTAACATGCGGGTTTATGGGCCCACAATAAATAGGACATGTTCCAAATCAGAATTTACAGAATCAACCAAGAATCTTCCTTTCTTGGGTTAAAAATCTTTAGGGATTCAAGAAATGGTTTCAATAAAGAAGTTAGAATTACCCAAATATTTTCAAACTTAAAAGACAATTAGGGAAAGGAGGAAGGAATCAATCCAAAAGGGTTTCAGATTGAATAGACCATAGAAAGAAGGGAAGAACTTGCACAGAAGGGACTGGTTAGGGTTTCTAGAATTTCAGGGTAGGACTGTGAAATTATGAAAATACCCTTGCAAACGCGTTGGAATTTTATGAAAATTTACAGGTGTTTAGATAGGTCTAAAAGTGACTACCATGCACAATTTCACAAAGTTCTAACAAGTATAGGTATATAAAATCATATAACTTTCTGTCTGCACTGTTCTTGAATCAAGAAACCAAAAAAAAAAAACAGTGTATGAAGATTGTGTCAAGAATTATACATAATCAGAGGAGAAATTAAAGAATCATATTGGGTTAGCAAGGGAACTAATAGGAGAGAAAAACTCTGAAATAAAACTCAGAAAATCAAGCCTTATAGGTGGGGCAATTTCAAGGTTTTAAGAAAGAGGGTTAATGGATTTCAAGGAAAGAAAACATCAAGGGTAGGGGAAATAAGTTAGACCGCAGGATATAGTTGATCAAGAACTCACCAAAATAGATTTTTTTAGAGTAGATTTAAAGGTCCTTTCATGGTGCACAGCAAGAGATATATCAAGAAATCAAAAGCTCCACCAAGATTGCAATTCTTGAACAAAGAACTACATTAAATTAAGGAAAAGAGAAAAAAAAAGAAATTAAAGACCTGAAATTTGCAGAGAAACTCTTCAATCTAGGGGATCTTGGACTCCAGCAATGTAGCTCAACCCAAAGGAATCTTCAATGGGAAACCATTTCAGGTTTTACACTTCTCACATGAAGACATTCACTCTAAGAAGAGGGAAGTTCTAGTTGATGAGCATGTGTGAAAAACTGTAGGTTCTTTATCCAATATTCCATCCAAAAAAAAGAAAGAAAAAACATAACATAATGGTGTTGCTTATAAAGCCCACGACCATACCTACCCTTAGTTGGACTTTTGACTCAAAATTAGATTTGGACTCTTATCCTAATCTAACTCCAACTTGATTAAATAAAAGATAATGTAGACACCTTGTCCTAAAGACATAATGACTACTAGTTACATTATGAAACTAAAATAAAACCCAAAATACATCAAGGTAATGTTCTAGATAAAACTTAAAAAAATCCTAAATAAACTAAAGATAATTTGCTGCCTAATACACCACATGACCCAAATTTCAGCTCCATGGTGTATCACACGTGTGGGTCCCACTTCAGCCTTGATTTCTCCATTGGATATATTGATGGAGCTGCTTGGAAAGAAATGGATTGATGAAAAGAAAGCTTCTTATGTTAAGGAGAAAAATATATTGTAATTTTTTTTGCTGTAGTATGGGTTGTAAGCCACACCAGCCTACTCCCATGGTGCAGTTAGCTTTGGAAGAGAAGAAGCAAGAAGATATTGCCAAAGCTATCTGCACCATTTTAACCTCAAAGTTTGAATGAACAAAAGTATGCCTTAGGTAAGTTGACACTCCTCTTTTGAATGAGGTGAAGGAATATTTGTTGAACAACCCCTTGATGTGCCCCATGGTAGTTAGTGAGCTGTTGTTTGATTGTTCTAATATGATTATCGATGAACAACCTATGAAAACATATTATGGGCTTTTTCCAAGAGAAGCCAGTAATGCTACTTATCCGGAAAAGGTTCGACATCAAAGAATTCAACTCAGATGTGCTAGATGGTTAATCCCTCGAAGTCATCTAATGTTTGATCCTCCATTATTAGACTTGAGGATGAGTTTGTTTGAATCATCTAGGTTAGTTTTTTGTTAATCAGTTTTGGGGTTTTTATTTTTTTCCAAATATAATAGGTTTTTTATTTTAAAGAAAGTAAAAGATCTATATCTGTCACTTTTCTTTAGGCCTTATTTTGGGAGGTCAAAATTTACCCATTTGGGTTGGTTTTGGTGTCATTTGCTAGGTTATTCAATTTATTGATACGGGGAGAAAATAGAGAGGGGGACGAGCAATCCCCAACAACAAAGCAAGAAGACAAAATGAAACAATAAGAACACAAAGGGGGTAGGACCCCAAAAGAAAACCTCAAAACCCCTCCTCAAAAGGATCCAACAGTATTGACCCAATCCCTCGCAAGAGCCCCATTAGGAATTCTTTCATAACCTTTGCAACGCCTTGCCTAGAAAATAATGAGCTTTTTAGTTCTTCGAAGCACCTGGTAAGACAGTTCAAGTACGATTTGAAAATCCGATTGTTCCTTTCCCTCAAAGTAGACCAACATACCGCGGTAAGAATCGGCCTCTAGATCCTTCTCCCAATGGGAGTAAAAGCGGAGATCCTCCAACCTTGAAGAAGGCTAGATAGGGTTGAAGGGATTATAAGGTTGACGCTAAAGTCTCTTGCCATGCTCCTCAGACTTCCCACTAGAATCGGTAGTGACGCAATAAATGGGATATCGATTCCGCCTCCTGGTAGCACAATAAACAAACATTGGGCAGAACCATTCTTTTTTGCTGAAGCATATCTATAGTGGAAATTTTTTCAGAGAAGTTGTCCACATGAAAAATTGGACCTTTAAGGGGGCATTATACCAAACCTCCTTCTACGGGCCTAGCAACTCCCCCTTGCCACCACCAGCTCATAACAAGATCTGACTGAAAAAACACCCTTTATGCCTTTCTTCCATACCTGATGATCCTCCCCACCAAGAATGACCCGGGCATCCTTTAATCTATTCAACATCTCAATCAGCTTAGGAATCTCCCAATCGAATGCCGCACGCTTGAGTCTTGGCGACTAAACCACCTCCTCCCCTTGAGATGTCATATAGGAGGCCACATACGAATTAAGGTCTGCCGCCATGCCATAAATCCCCAGGAACTCCTCTTTGAGAGGTCTGTCACCGCACCATACATTATCCCAAAATTTAATGCGACTCCCGTCTCCAACCTTAAAAGCCAGACCACACCTGAACATTGGAAGATGCTTCAAGATACCCCTCCAGGGGCCACATCCATACGACACCCTAGAGGCAGATGAAATCCAATTATCAATGGCCCCATGCCTAGCAACTACTACACTTCTCCATAAGCTCTCCTTGCTCTCCCTAAATCTCCATAACCATTTACATAATAAAGCCTGATTCATGTAATGTAAACTTTGGATTCCAACCCCACCCTTCTCTTTAGGGGTATAAACTTTGTCCTAAGCCACCAAATGAAGCCCGCTTTCCTCTCTGTCATTTCTGCAAAGGAAGTCTTGCTGAATCTGTTCCAAAACCTTGCAAACTGCCGTCGGCACCACAAATAGAGACAAATAGTACGTTGGGATGCTTGCCAGAGAGGCCTTGATCAAGGTGAAACGACCCCCTCTAGACAAGTATTGAGCTTTCCACCCTGCCAACCCCTCACACGATCAATGACTGGACCATAAACATCTTTTTCTTTGAATGAAGACCCTAGAGGCATTCCTAGATATGTAGCCGGAAGAGAACCCATCCGACATCCTAGATCTGCAGCCAATTGATCCAAATTTGCAACATCCCCTACTGCGATCAAAGAACTCTTTGCAAGGCTTAGATGAAGGTCCGACACCACCTCAAAGCACCGAAGCACACACTAAAGCATCCTGATTTGACGTTGGGAATTATAAGAAAAGATGATGGTGTCATCTGCAAACTGAAGATGGGACACCGTAAGGTCTCCACCACCAGGAGAGAAGCTTTCGAACATCCCTACCTCCGCTGCATTCCCAAGAAGACCCCCAACACACCAGCCACCATTAAGAACAAGAGTGAAGATAGTGGATCACCTTGACGCAAACCCCTAGAGCACCCACAGTGGCTCTTAGGCACCCCATTCACCATCATTGAGAAGGAAGCCAAACTGATGCATTTCTAGATCCATACCCTCCAACGGACTCTAAACCCACATCCCTTAAGACATAGATGAGAAAATCCCTGTTTACATGGTCATAGGCTTTCTCTAAATCCAGCTTAATAACAACTCCAGGACGACCCTCCCTAATATGAGCATTAATGCATTCATTCGCACAAAACACCCCATCAACCATATTTCTGTCTTTCAAGAAAGCTCCTTGTTCCGTAGGCACAATCCCTGGGAGATCCTGTAAAAGCCTCACGGCTAGACATTTGGAAATAATCTTGTAAGTGCTCTCCACCAAACTTATTGGTTGAAAATCGATAATGCGCTTTGCACCATCCTTCTTGGGAATAAGAGAAATCTATGCGGCGTTACTTCCTCTATCCAAGAATCCTCTCTAAAAAAAGTCTTGAATGACCAACATAAGATCACCCCGAATCATATCCCAACAAGCCTTGTAAAATGCAATGGTAAAACCATCTGGACCTGGGGCCTTGTCGCCATCAAGAGACCACACAACTTTTTTAACCTCTTTCTCTTTAAACGGTCTTTCCAATCACTTAGCCTGACCCTCATCCAACATTGGCAAGCTCAGACCATCCACCTTTGGCCTGATAGGCCTATCATCAGAGTACTGGTTACTGAAGAAATCCTCCACATGGTTCTTGATGTCATCCTCATTTTGAACGATCACATCCCTAATTAGCAAACTATGAATGCCATTAATAGCTCTTCTAGCACTTGCCGTCTTATGGTAAAATTTTGTGTTGTTGTCGCCTTCTTTCAACCACTGCACTCTCAATTTCCACTGCCACATTACCTCTTCCATTGCTAGGATTCTATCATAGACATTTATGGCCGTCTTCCTAGAGTTCCTTTGATCATCATCCAACTCCACCTCTTCCTTCAACCTATCCCAACTTTGAATTTCCTCCAAACAAGAGGCCTTCCTTCTTTGAATATCCCCGAAAACCTCCTTATTCCAAGTCCTCAGGTTATCATGGAGTCCTTTCAACTTCAAACTGAATCTTTGACCTGGGGGACCCCACACCTCCTAAGCCTCCCACCAGCCCCTCACTTAGTCAACAAAACCTGGGTGAAGAAGCCACATATTTTGGAACTTGAACGGAAATGGGCCTACTTGTTTGATTACCTCTCCACCATTCAAAATGATAGGCGTATGATCAAAGCTAGGGTGAGGAAGTGCATTAGAAGTGATTGGAGAGGAGATCATTCCAATTAGTAGAGACGAGGAACCTATCCAATTAGCTTAAGGAAAGGTTAGCCTGAAAATTTGACCAAGTGAATCTTGAGCCCCTTAAAGTCACGTCAATAAGCTCATTACGATCTACAAAGTCCCAAAATACATCCATTCCCCTTGACCTTCTAGTCGTTCTATTCCGCTCATGC
The DNA here is from genome assembly GCA_025762735.1 of Platanus orientalis. Classification (NCBI taxonomy): domain Eukaryota; kingdom Viridiplantae; phylum Streptophyta; class Magnoliopsida; order Proteales; family Platanaceae; genus Platanus; species Platanus orientalis. The sequence continues at coordinate 3,694 of JAOXJP010020764.1, read as the reverse complement.
ATGAACAGTACCTCATTGAAGTTTTCCCCAATACACCATGGGATATCCCTCCTGGCTCTAACCTCCTCCAGCTCATTGATAAACTCTTTAAACAGCTGTTCACCTTCTGTCGGGCCATAAACCCCTAGCACCAGCCATTTGTTAGTCGCCCTTAAGTGTTGCAACAATAGAAACTGAAAAGGAGTCCACCCATGCAACCTCAACATCCACCACCTACGACTCCCAGATCAACAAGACACCACCTGCTGCTCCAACAGAAGGCAAAGCACTCCAACATGGGTTCACAAACGAACAAAGGTCTCTAACAATGCCATTGGAGACCCCCATCAACTTTGTCTCCTGCAAAATAAAAATATCCGGCTTATAATTCCCAACTATGTCTTTCACAAGTCTTCTCTTGTCCTGATTCCCTAAACCCCTTACATTCCAAGATAGAGTTGAGCACTTCATGAGAAAACTGCACATGACCCTCTAGTTTTTCTCTCGGAAACTTCCCCTATTTGCCCCCCTCTCTTATCGTGCCCCAACTCAGGTTCTTTAATTCACGAGGCATTTTGCCACTGTTAACACCCCCTCCGTTGCATTTGCTGTCAGTTTTGACCACTGGTCTTTTCTCCAATTCAACAAATAATTCCCACGCCATATACTCTAAGTCATCAAAAGATAGACCTAGAACCCCATTCACCTCTTCAATTTTCTATTATACCCAATCGAACACTGGTACAATCAGAGTCTCATTAAAGTCACAATCGGGCCAAGGGACTAGGTCTAACTACTTGTCATGCACCAATTTCACAGATTCACTGATAGAGCAGTGTCACTCATCTGCCTTTCCAAATTCAGCCGGAGGACTTCCATTCCATAAAGAAAGGCACCTATTGGCTAGGTCAGCACCCTGAGCAATGCGATCCACAGCCTCATGGTTGGATTGGCAAGGGCTTTTCCCCAACACTCCAGCACTACTGAAACAACCAACACCCTTCCCCAAAACAGCTCTCGGAACTCCATTCAAAAGATAGGATTGGGTGCACCACCTGTTCCTTTCCAAAAATGGCAGAGACCACAGGGGACATCGAGGCACCCCTTCTGGAGAAGACAGATGAGTTCTTCCATTAGAAGCTCTAGCGCTAGAAGACTGAACTCCGTTCTCCACCTGATCCCCAAACAAAGGGGCGATTGTAGCAGGTACCCTAGTCGACATCCCTATGGCAAGGTCCTTAACGGCGCAAGATTCTCCACTTTCAGGAGAAAACTCCATAGCCATCGTATACCCCACAGGAAGCACCCCACTACCGGCCTCCTCTTCAAAAGGCCCTATCAAATTCGCTTAGCGATCAGAAACAAGGGGGTTCAACGGCTTCATGAATCTCCTTCGTGCACTCACGAGTGGAGGGATTAATAGGAGGTCCCTCCGCTAATATCTCCTTCACAATGTGCCCTTTCCGAGTCTCTGAATAGTTTCCGGCCCCTTTCCCCATAGCCTCATTAGCATGAAGTACCTCTCAATAATTTAAATCACAAGTGGCCCCTTCCGCCTCTTCCCTATTTAAATTCAAACCCTCCTGATTATGGGAATTACGACTAGGCTCTCTCGTCGACTTTGCCATGCCATCACGCCCCTGCCGACTTTGGGAATTGTCATCAAGACCCTCCACGACATCTGGAGTTGATACAGACCCTCCCACCATGTTCAAAGTCTCACATTTCCCCCCTTGACTCCCACAAATAACTTTGTCCCCCCTTTGACCACTATTCGTCTGGTTGCAAAACAATTTTAACACCCATTCTTTAGTTCGCAAGGTTTTTTTTGTCCCATTCAAACGTCGTACCTATACCTCTCCACGACCCTGACCCTTCTTGCTAAGGGCAATAGCCACGTCGTGGTTTTACTGCAGAGCTTCACCGGATTCTGTCACTGCCACTCCCTTGCCATTTCAAGTATGCGCTGATCCTGTCTGGCGCTGATAGTTGGCTAATGCTTTTGAATTTGTAAATCAACATCGATGGGATGTGCCTCACTCACCACCTGCTGCCCCATGCCCTCCAACTTAGACATAACAATCTTTAGATTTTACACTTTGCCCCTGTCAAACAGAGGGATGACACGAGAGATTTTCTTTAGCGATCTACCCTGAACCCACAACCTTGCCTCTGAACAGTCATCCAGGCATAACGTGGCTTCATCCACCGAAATACGACCTCCACACATATCTCCTATCGCTCTGAAAAACCCCAAAGACCACAGGTGGAGGGGAATGCCTCTCACAGAGACCAATCTTTGCTTGATAGATTCGCTCCAAACTCCCTCTCCAGAATCCCACCTATGAAACTCCAGCCATCCCTTATCAGACACTCCATGCAGGGAGCGAAGATTAATTAACCTTTTAGAATCTTCCACAGACATCATGAAAAAGATAATGCTTTATTGGTTCAGATATTGCCAAATGGGTTTCCTCTTAAAGTGAAACACGTTCAGCAGCAAATCACAATCCTCCACTCAGTTGATCTTCCCACCCCTCTTACTGCATATCACAACTTTATCTCAAAAGCCTAGTGAAGGGAGCTAACCGTAGAGAGTCTGAATACCAAGCCTACCATCAGAAAATATAATCTCTCCGGCTATCCTAGGAGCCTCATGGAGCAGGAGCCTCTTCAACCCCTCTCTCCCCTATTCCCCTTGAACCCACCCCCGACAGGGGTTCTTGGACGCCTTTATAGAACTATTGATTTGATTCAGGCTCTTCGATAAAATTTCCCTTTCACCTCCTACCACAAAGAGCAAGGTTGTTCTGAAGTTATCCCAGCTAGAGCATTCCTTAGCAGCAGGAATGGAAATGGAACGTTCCTTCCCACTATGGTTCAATTCTCGATAAGAGAATACAACTTCCACGGTTGTTTTCCCGACGTCGAATCAACACCACTTGGGACCCTTCCTTCCTTGACCGAATCAACCTGAACTTCCTTGGGAGAGAAACGCCCTCCAGTAAACATCTAGCAACCCAGTCTGCATTTCTGGCTTGAAAATGGATCCTGGATTGAAAACCGATACCTCTCTCAATAATACCAATAAACTTCTCCTTCCCTACCCAATCAACGATGATGTTGAAGGATTTAGCCTTTATCTGTATAATCTTCTTCATTATTCACCTTAACATCACCCACTACCCGATTTGATTCAATCAATGAAATAAGGTTTCAGTTGCCTTCTCTACGAATGATTTGGGAAAGTTATGGCTAAAATACTGGCAAGATGTCAAGGTGTATGGGATGTTGCAATATATTAATTCTTGTATCTCCTAACACCTTAAGGTTTTGGGAGAGTTGGTTAATTCATTGTCAACATGGAATCAGAGTAGGTTTTAGGTCGTGAGTTCAAAACTCCCTGTGGATGCAATTATTCTTCTGGGTTCTTTGTGCTTGTGTATGCACGGTCTATGGACTCGCACCTAGCCCCCGTGTTCATTGTCCAAGAGTGTCCCTCTTGAGGGGGAGTGTTGAAATATAATAAAGTATATTAACTCTACCCTCTCCTACAACCTTAGGGTTTTAGGAGAGATGGTTAATTGCTTTCTTTAACATGGTATCAGAGCACAGGTTAGGTCGTGAGTTCGAATCCCAATGGAAGTATTTTCCTGGATTTAGTAGTGTGCATGTGTGTACGTGTTGTGTGGACTCGCGCTTGGCTCCTCAAGTG
>JAOXJP010020753.1:0-17305 GCA_025762735.1 Platanus orientalis | reverse complement strand
AGAAATGTAACTGAATAACCTATCTAATGACACCAAAATCAAGCCAAAAGGGCAAGTTTTTTCCTTTGAAAAAGTGGGCTAAACATAAAAAATGGAATTACTCTAAAAAATAACCAAAATCGTGGCACTATTGGCCTTATTACATGGACACAAAATAAATGTAACCCCCTTATAGCTCCTATAAGACCCTTACTAAACCTACAGAACATTGCATCTTCCATTAATCACTTCATGTGCGGACCCGACCAAGGCCAAGTGTGGGCCCCACTTTGCTCCCATGTCCTCATCAGGATATGCACTGTCCTTGGAAGAAATTATGGAAGATCAAAGACATCCCGCCTCGGATCACCATGTTCATTTGGAGATGTCTAAATGGAATTATTCTCTTTAGAATAACACTTTCAAAATTCATTTCAAGAATAGAGATCCATTGCATTTTCTGCAGTTCTGAGACAGAAACATTGGACCATCTTTTCTTTTGGTGCCCTTTTGCTTAGGCCCTCTGGTTTGGATTGCCTCTGGGTCTTCGTGGTAGAGAAACCCCTCAAAGTTTTAAAGACTGGATCCAGGAGTGGTTGACCCTACCATAGATACATTTGGAATTTAACTGTGTGAGACCATATCTGGCATATTTGAAAGGCACAAAATAAGAAGATATTGAATAACCAGGTAACATTGGCAGAGTTAATCATCAACACTGTGGTAGCACTGATTAATGAATACCATAGAGATTATTATTGTTGTTGTTATTGGTATTGGGCTTCCCAGCTCACTGTCTCATCATCACTCCTGCTAAGCTTCAAGGACCATCTCTAGGTGGTGGGTTTCAGTGTTGGAGGGGGTTCCTTTAGGTGTTTAGCGTTATCTCTCAAGGGCTCTTTGCTGGGCCATATGGAAGGAAAGGAATAGGAGGGTGTTTTAGAATAGGGATTTGGGCTTAGAAGTTCTGATTGCCTTGGCTTACAACTTTGTTTTTGAGTGGGTTTCTATTAAGGATTTGGATGAGATGGTTTGGCATTGCTTTTGGGGGCATAGCTTGTTTTTTTTTTTAAAATAAATAAATAAATAAAAATTGGATGGTTTTTCTGTTTCTGTCATTTAAAAGAAATAAACAAATAAATAATAGTTATAAACTGTTGACCATCTCTGTGAGAGCTTTTTTCATTATTGCCAACTTTTTGGTCTGGTTAACCAGGGTTTAAAATGTAGAGGGACAATGGAGAACTCTGAAGAAGGTTTGGTGTTGAAACCTCAGGAGGAATCACTTACTCCTGATCTTGCTGTTGCACCTTATTATACTCCTAAGGATGTGCCTAGTACTATGGAAGCCCTAGTTGGGGAGTTTCAGAATCTAAGGTTAGAAGAGAACAACAACAATAATGATAACAAGGATGATAAGGATAACACTAATGAGAATGTTGATGGGGAAACTTTGGTAAAGGAGGAGAATAGTAGAAACCCTCAGTATCCACAGAAACTTGAGGCAGCCGATTGCTTGTATTTTCTTCGAACTGGAACATGTGGGTATGGATCAAATTGCAGATACAACCATCCTGCCTGGAGGAAGGACCAGGTAAGTTTGATTCCGGTTGTTTGTTGAATTCTTTTTTGCCTTCTTTCTATTTTATTTTTATAATGATGTTGCAGTAATGAAGGATCACTGTTTTGCGTAGGTGCAAAATTCAGTTTCACCAGAAGCAGTTCAGGTTAGCTTTTGTTGACCATATTTTTTTTCTCTTTTGATCTGGGAAAGAAGCTCTGTAATGAAACCTTGGTTTAATAGTTTTGTTTCTTATATAATGGGTTTGGTAAGGAATCAACTAGATGTGCTGGAGAGGAGTATGTTACTGAGGGATTTCAGTTAAGGAGGAAGTAGGGCAGTTAAGTAGTTTATTATAGTACTGTTTGTTAGTCCGAGAAATCATGATTTCTTCTGCATGCTAGATTTTACTGAAATTCAAGAAACCCGTTGCATTTTCATTTCTTACCTTTGAGCATTTTAATTTTATAAACTTTGATTTTTTTTTGGGTTGGTTTTATTCAAGTGTTTTGGTTGCACTTACTTTCTTATTTTGGTGGCCTTGGTTTTTTTTTAAAGGTTATTATGGAGAATGATATGGGAAATGATGAATCTTCAGAAACAGCATGGCAGCAAGAATGCAAGGTCATTACTTTTTAACTTTCTCGGAATCCCAACTACCATGGAACTTATCTAATTTGGGTTGGGTTGTTGTCTTGTTTACACAAGGGAAATTACATCTCTTCTCTCCCCAATCAACTCCCACGACAAGGACCAAAACGTTTTACATGCTCCACCTAGATCATTGAAGTTTGAATTTTAAAGAATTGTGGGGATTAACATCATTTTTTTAATTTCTAATCAATGCCCAAATCACTTCAAGCCATTAATTACCCATCTTAAACTTCCACCACTACCAATTTTGACAATCCAAGCAAAAACTCATTGTAGAAGATAGACAAAGAACTGTGGTTAGAGTTTGGTATAGCATATTATAATTACTGGAAATTATTCTATGGGTCTTCATGAAGCATGATAGAACTTAGATTCCATGGTTCATATTGATGTTTGATGTAGCACAATAGCCAAGGAGAGGGGCTGTTTTCTACCGGGATTTTAAAGAAGGAAGAAACAAAAAAGAAAGAGAAAAGAGAAAAAAGAAGAGAGAAAATGAAAGAAAAGCTCACTTCATGTGAGGGGTTGAGAGAGAACTTGGGAGACCACACCCACTTCAACACACGTGTCTTCTTTTCAAATATTCATCTTTAACTGTTTTACATTGCTATAATGTGGCTTTTAAATAGGCATTACATGGAAAATAAAATAAAATAAAATTCTAGACTCAAGATCTTCTAATAAAATAAACTTGCCAAATAATAAAATAATTCTAAAAAACAGGAATCTTGGTTGGCATAATATTTGGTTTGTTGGCCAAGTTATTGGGCCTCACAAGATCTCAAACAATCTCCTAAAATATTATTCACAAAACTTCCTAAAAATCTTAAACTTGCTAGCCAAGTTTTCTAAAAACTTACTTTCCTAAAAATTAAAACTACTAAAACTTACCTTACTTGCAAATTTAACTTCTTTAACATTTTTAGGTACTCTAAATTGCCTTGATCTTAGAAGGGTCGACTTTCATGCCTCTACAGCTAACTATAATGAAGAGACTTTCTAAAAAAAACACTATTCCCATTTTTATCAATATTACCCCCTTAGTAGTTTGGTCATAACTTTCTCAAGTCACCTTGGATTTGCGCAATCTTGGTCTCGTTAGAAAGGTTACTGAATAACCTATCTAAAGACACCAAAATCAAGCCAAAAAGTCAAGTTTTGGCTAGAGAAAAATTCGGTCAAAAGTGAAAAACGAGATCACAACTAAAAACTCAAAACTAAACTAACCAGGACACTATTGGCCTTAGTACATTAAAAAAAAACTCTTAAAAAAAAAAAAACACGTAAATTACTTGACACATCCAGGGAGGACTATCCATGGTCATCCAATTTCTTCTTCTTTGCATAGAATGCTCCCGCATCACATACAAGTTCTCAATAGTAAACTCCAGTTCCTTCAGATCCATCTGGAATACCCTTGTTGATACAAGGTATAGCTATGGGATTCATATCAGATATGGCTTAACTAACTATTGCTATTGATCAATTGGAAGATTTTGTCCATCAAAAAATTATTGGAGGGTGTTTTCTATATTCTATCGCTCTCTCTTCTTCTTTTTTTAAATTCCATTTTTTATCCATTAGAAAATAAAATGGATGCTCTCTACCTCACTGCTATTTTACTTATTTGTTCCAAGAATAATTCATGTAGGCTTTTCATATTTTTTCCCCTGTTACCATTAATTATTTTATTTTATAGATACAATATTTGATGATGCATGCTATATTAATAATGGGATATTTCTGTATTTAGCAGTCTCTTGTGATTGTTGCAGTATTATCTGCGAGCAGGAGGATGTAAGTTTGGAAAAGCTTGTAGATACAACCACCCACAAGAAAAAATGGCGGTAGCTCCACCAATAGATTTTAACTTTCTGGGCTTGCCAATTAGACCGGTTATACTTCTCCGTTTCCTTTTTTGATTCCTTTAATCTTTGTTAACAAACACTCTTAACTTTAGAGACATATGGTATAAGATTTATACGTAGTCATTTATGTCTAGGTCAGATGCAGTAATTATCCTGAAACTATATGGTAAGATTTTCTTTCCATCACAGGGAGAGAAAGAGTGCCCCTACTATATGCGTACTGGTTACTGCAAATACGGGACCAACTGCAGGTTTCATCATCCTGATCCTACTCCTGTGGGAGTAGATCCTTTTACTGGAAATCATAGTACTGGATCTGTTTCTCAACCTTCATCTGGCGAATCACAACCAACTTTAACATCCTGGTCTTCTCGGACAACTTTGAATGAAACTGTTTCATACTTAGATGCTTCATCTTATGTGCCAATGATGTTTCCATCTCTTCAAGGAGTGAGTCTAAATCCCGAATGGAATGGGTATCAGGTAAATCATGTCTTAGTCATGGGTTTTATAGTAAGAAATATTTCTGTAATTTTCTTTTCTTATTTTGTGGTGTCTGAGACTCAGACGAATTTCAGGACTCTCTCTCTCTCTGTCTCCATCAATGTTATCCAGGATGTTAGGGAAAGTTGTTTAGTTTGTTGCTTCTTTCAGTAGTCATCTTTAACTTCTTGTTATAACCATAAAAGAAATTTTATTTTGGTAAGAAATAAAAGAAACTTTACATTCTCTAAAACTAATCAGTATGCTTTAACCCTCTAAAATCAATATTTTGTTTCAAGTTGTGATGGATGCTTGATTCAGTACAAGAGAAGAAGACCAATCAAAGTAGAGCTTCAACTCTTGAAATAACCCTTTTTTAGGAATTTCTTCAAACATTTTCAAAAAACCTTCCACAGTAGAAAATTTAGAGTAAAATCCTATGATTTGCTTCATTTCTCAAGCAAATAAACATTGATAAATATTCTTTGAAGTCATGAAGGATTTCCCATATATGGCCGAATGCAATAGAGTAAGTTCTCTTTAAAACTTGAAGAGCAACATGACCTCCAGTCTGGCTGAGTGCTTCTAAGTAGGGATATGGAATTTTTTCTTCAACCAAAACACCTATGAAGGTGTTCTTTATCAGACACAAGGATTGGGGTAGAGATGGCTCTATAGAAACTTCAAAATCAAGCTCACTAGCTTGGTGGAAAAAGATCTGGGCAGCAAGTTAATGGGTTTTTTCACTAATGGGTTTGAGGAATTTTTATGGTACTATGGCAGCCGTGTGATATGGAGGTGGTAGAAAAGGTGTAGGTTGATGAAAGAATGGAGAGAAAGTGATATAGTGGTGGCCGGCTAGTATATGATAGGTGTAGAAGTGGTATGAGAGAAAATGGTGATGGTAGTTTATGGAGTTGATTAATGGACTGTGGTAATAAAATCTCAACAAAACCAGAAAATTCACAAAGAAGAGGAGAAGAAGATGAAATAGAATAAGAGACAAAGAGATAAGAGATAGATTCCTTGAGGAAAATCACTAATCCTCCCTAGGAAATCACCAACCTAGGATTAAGTTTAGGCAAAACTTGATGAAAAAACACCTTTGGCTGTTTGAAGAAGGTGAGAGCAATTTAGCTTCAAAATTTTATTCATAAATCATTAAAAAACAAGTATAAAACATGGGAGCTATTTTATAGGGCAAACCCCCCTAATTTAATCAGTCATCAAATACAAAGATATTCTCCCTCTTAAATAGTGTGGAAGAGATTTCTCCCTGCAAAAATTCTATTTTGAAGTTAGTTACAACTTTATCCTATATAAAAAACTAAAATTCCATCCATGTCCTACTGTAATAACTAATGGAAAAACATAAAATAAACTAATAAACTCTCTACTAAATTTCTCTAAAACAAAACCAAACACTTCTACGATACTCTAAAGTTCTTTCTGTTCATGCGTAGACCCCACCAAAGCCATATGTGGGCCCTACCTTACCTCCAAAATGACAAGTTGCTCCCAAAAGCTCCAAATTTGCTCCAAATCGAAGCAAAACGCTTTTTTCTTAAAGTATTCCTTGTAGACTTCCATAATCCTCGCAAGTGGAACCTACTATTCCCCTGTGTGGGTCCCACGTAGGTCTCCATGTCCTCATCAATGCTTTTGTGTTGGGACGAGTCGTAGAGTATCTTGGGTAAGCCTAATTAGCACTGTTAATTTTGAAAATAACATTCCTTTATGCTAGCCAAAAAATTCATGTGTAATTAGTTAGTTTTCTCTTTTTATCAATAACCAAAAAAAAAAATCGTTCTTTTCCTTTGGGTTCTAAATCACATGAAACCAAAACTTGTAAAAATAAGGAGTAGAGGGTTTTATTCGTTTGATATAGTAGGTTTGTTTGGGGGGGGGGAGTTGAAAATAAATTTAAAGAAAAATGCATACCGGAGTAGGAATTTTAAGGTGTAAATGAAATTGTATTTCTCCAAACTACTTCATTAAGTTTCATTGAAACCTAATAACTTCTGTGCTATTTTTCTATAATCATATCATCTATTTGTGGCTTGTTTAGGCTCCATTGCACCCACCAGAAAGCAGCATACATACACCTCCAGCTGTAATACTGAACAATTCAACAAACAGAACAGATGTCTCTATGCTGGAAGAATTCCCGGAGAGAACTGGGCAAGCTGAGTACAGTTACTTCATGAAAAACGGGGATTGCAAATATCGATCGGCATGTAAGTATCACCATCCGAAGAACCGGGTTACAGAATCACCTGTGTGTGTTCTCAGTCCCAGGGGCCTTCCTCTAAGACCTGTAAGTTGATTTATTTTTTTTTTAAAATTAAGGCTGCTACGTTCTCCAAACATTTAATTTGTTGATGTGTACATGAACTAAGATTTTTTTTTTTTTTCTCAAGTTACTGCTGCAAGCAATTTCTCTTGCATTGAATGCTTTGAAGGGAGAGTTGAAAATAATTTTGAAATGGGTGGATAGGATTAGTTTGCATATGGATGTGGCACAGTTAGGAAATTAGGACACACCATTCGATATGTCCCACTTGGATTCCTTGGGCCAGAAACTGGTGATCTCACCATACAATCTATCACGTAAATTTTGGGATGTTGGCAAAATTAGGTTCATTCAGTAAGAAATCTGCAATCTGATAGTTAATCATAGTGGCAATTGTCATCATGAGATCTAACAGACCGATTCCTGTTGAATTGTTGGTTCACCATGTTTGGGCACATCACCTGTGCTTCCTCCATTTGTGTGCTGGATTAAAAAATAGACTTTGAAATTTCAATACGGGTTACAGCATCTCAGGCCATTGAGAATTGCACTTTTGATTCTACAAGTTTTTTTGTTCCCTTTCTACATCATTATCGACTGTGCTCTTATATGGTACTTGTATTTATCTTCTAAGACCTTTGTGTGTGATATCCAGAATCAGAATATCTGCACTCATTACAACCGCTATGGCATTTGCAAGTTTGGACCGGCCTGTAAATTTGACCACCCAGTAAATTATGTCTCTTCGGTTCCTTCAGCTGTGTCAACATTAATTTAGCTCCCATCCTTGGGCATTCTTGCAACTTGGGATAGTGTTTGAATGGTGGCAGGATGTGGAAAGTTTTGAGAGCCTCTGATCCAGCAGTCTGTGTAAGGAATTTTGCATTCTCCTACTCCTTACACCATAAACAAAACAAGATGAAGGGAGGAATTGGAATTGTAGTTTTACCTGTGTAGAAGTCCTAGTTTTTCTTTTTTACAGTAAAACTCCTAGTTTTTCCCTTGGCTTGGCTCCTTGCAAGCTATTCTGAGGGAATATATATACATTGTTTTTTTTTACCAAAAAAAAAAATGTACATTGTTTATTTATTTCTGAGCCCAGGGGAAGGAATTCAGTTTATGTAAATTTGTACTTTTATTTTATTTTTTGTGCCTAGTTTTAACCATTCATAACTGCACTTGTTACAACAGAGAGCAGCTCTTATGTCATCAATGGTGATGGGCGGTGAATCCACCGGAACTCCCCATCTCCCCTCTCCGGAAGTGGGGTTTTGTGGGGCACCAGGAAAAATAATCAAAGGGCAAAGAGGTCCCTCTCTCTAAAATTGAAAGAGGAAAATTGAAAATGAAATATAGGTAACCTTTTGAGAGAACTGTTTACCACTACCTAAGATATTTTGGTTTTGGTTTATTTTAGGGAGAATGCATTCTACGACTGGGGCGTCTTTGGGTCTGAGGCCATGGACCCTAGGTGGGTTTGGGTTCTCCATATTCAGAGGATTAGAACCAACCACTGAATGAGTCCCATCCAATCGAGTACTTATACCAAAAATCGGTTTGGTCAAATGACTTTCATGAATATGTTATATCTATTAACTAATGTGGAAGGACCTTCCAAACGGGTACAGATAAATAATGTAGTTGTGTTTACCTGCAGAAGCTGATTGTTGGCATAGTAGAATTCGATTAAAAGGTGCAACCAATCTTAATGGCTTTTACTGATATATTTTAACGAACATGCACTTTCTTCAGCGTCTCATTTTGCTATTATGCTCTCGCCTGGCATCAGTTACAGGCCGTCCGGCAAACTACAGCCTATGAACTGATATCGACAAAGCAAATATCAACAGTGACCAGCCACAGATCACAGGACTGAAAATTTCCACCCAGGTCTCATCAATAGTTTTTTCTGAACTTCAGAGCATCTATATTATAGGATTTGGAATTGAAGATGGTGTCTTGGATACCAAAGGACAACACGTGGAAGAAAATGGACAGGAATTTGAATTTTTGACTAACACTGCCCCTGGTGTCCAAGACACCATCATGGAGACCAAATCCTGGACAGAACATTTGCTCCCTATTATAAAAAGTGAGAGAGAATTGAGATGCATAAGAAAGTAACATCATACCCAAAAAAATCACAAGTCTCTAATTCTTGGATGACTGTCCCTAGATCCAGAAAGGTACACTAACACGTTTAGACGCTCATTAAAAATTTCAGCAATGCTTCAACTCCTGAGAGGGTGTGAGCAGTGAGCCACCGGCATCCAAGACAGGAAGGATTCGCTGCCATGCAACGTCTCGCGTCTCGACTTTGAACTAAACATTAATGCCGGAAATAATAGTATACATTTATTTCTTTAGAAAACAGTGTTACCGTTCAACACAAATAAATAACTCAAAACCATTGGGAGAATTCAAATCCAGTAAACATATGGACAAGAAAATATTAAGTTTTTAAGTCCATTACTTTTCTCTCTTTCCTCCTAGAATACATATACATAAGGCACTGGGAAACAGGGGCAAAAAAAACAGGTGAACAAGAAACCAAGGAAAAAAAAAACTCTGAAGGAAAATAAAAAGAATAGTAACCACCAGATATTCCCCCACTTCAGCAAGCTTGCCACAATTACTATACCATCATCAAACCAAGACGACGATCTCAAAGCTCTAAAGGCAGTGCAGGTTCAACCACAGCAAAACCACTTTCTCTGCCAAATAGAAAGAAAATGATTTTGTGGAGACATAAGAAAGAATACAACCATATAACACTATCATCCAAGGGATCTAGTATGTATGCACATGCAACAAGTCAAACTGGTTCATACCTTTGTTGGATACTGATAATTTTCATTTGGTTTGTCCACAACATTGTTTCTTTGCGGTGACACTGCACCTCCAGCATTCCCGCTGGTCTTCTTCTCATCTCTAGCCTTGTTAAATATGACCGTAAATCCTTCAGCTGACGCGGGATTGTTCACATCCCACTCGCCAAATTTGGGTAATGGCTGACCCTTATCTTCCTGCAAATGGAAAGTCAACTATTAGCAGGGTTACTCTGGTTCCTCTGTAAAAGCTCTAACTTGGATGGCAGGAATACTGAAAGCCCAAGTAATATTCTTGTTCAAGGACAGTGACTATAACACTAGGTTAAGAACACATCTTCCTGAGAAAGAAAAAAAAATCCAGGTGAAACAACAAATGAAACAACCATTACGAAACACTGCTGTGTTAACTCTCTCCATTGTCAACTGCCAAGTGAGTCCCAGATAAAGAAAGGTAGGATGCCTTCTTATGGATGATACAATAATTTCCAAAATGAGATAAATATCTAAATATCCAAGTCAAAAATAGCCATAGGTAGTATTTATTCCATAATTTTGCCACAACCCAATTCAGTTAAATTAACTATTTCCATAAATTGTGGAGCTCCATCCTACAAAGGGAAGAAACTATTTCCATAAGCAGGCATTCTTATACATATATACAGGTTGAAGACATGGATTAGGAACCACAATGAATGGTTGTTACAGTAGCATCCATTAATGTAACTCCAACAAAATTTCCTTAATTGATTTTCTGTTTCTACCATAAACCCAAAAAGGTCATTACCCAGTGCTGGTCCCATAACTATGGAGTGCTGGGAGGGGTGGACGGGAGATAGACCAACCTTTGGCTTTTTTACACACAGTGGCTGCTCACGAGACTCGAACCCGTGCTTTCACGCTGACAGCCCAAGCCACTACTGTTGCACCGAAGCAATGACCCTACCATAAACCCAAATGTAATAATAAAATAATAGTTCACTTTGTTGCTGCTACGGAGTTCATAATTTTGAGGATTGCCTGGCATACAGTACATCTATGACTTTTGGGACAACAGATTCTTTTGCCTACTTCCAAGCCAATTTGATCAATTTAAGCTGAGATCGAGATTCATAGAGACTCAAGTCTAAGACTCCATTTAAGCAATTATTGTGCCAACTTATACTTGAAGACTTTGACTTGATTGAGTTGTTACTAGATCATGTGTTTAAATACATGCAACATTAATATCGTTGTAGTTGTTGCCCCCCCTCCCAATGAAAAGCCATGCAAATTCTATCTTCCTCCGAGAGGTTAGTTTTCTTTAATATTTACAGCGTTGTTTTTTTTTTTTTTGAATCATACTAAAAAGAACAAAAATAAACCAAATAAAGTCAAATAATAGAGCACGAACAAGCTATAGATAAATTTGATATAGGCATTGCGGTTTGGATACTTATCTTTTTTTTATATAAGATTATTACAGGACACTGCAAAAGAATAATTATAATGAAGGAATAATTTTGAATTTAGGAATAATATTGGGAGGTGGGAGAAAGATTGGGTATAGGCATAATTTTGTTGTGACAGAGCAAGCACATACTCATTGAAGAAAATTGATGCACATAGACAATTCTAGATGCCGAAAATTCTATTCCGAGTTTTCTCTGTAAAAAATATATGTTTATAATTATAAACTAACTGTATAAGGAACAATAGGATAGGAGCACACATGTGTAGCTAAACAGTTAAAAGAAACAGGTAAATCAATGTTTAACACATACTTCATCCTTCCTTGTTCATAACACATGTCTCATTCTATTAAGGATCTCATCAAGGAAAGATCGTGCAAGATTCAAAAATGGGACCAATGCCTATTTGAAACCAGTAGTGGTGCAGGACAACCTATGGGGCTGTTGATTCCTGCTATTGTGGCCCAAAATCAACTGAAAACAGTAGTTTAGATCAAGAATAAACCCAAAACAAAGTTTTGGAAAATCTGGACAGTAGATAGTAAATGACCAAAATACCCCTGCCCACTATTCAGAAATGTCTGAAATTTGGAAGGGTCATAGAGGATCTATAGGTGGACCAACAAACAAATCTTCAAGTCAATCCAAATTTTAAAAGTATATAAAAGATAAGATTTAGCAGGCTGCTGCAGAAAATCCAGCAACCATATTCAAAGGAGCCAAGGTTAGGTTAGGGTAACAAAAAAATCAGCAACCAAAAATAAACTCAAATGGATTTAAGGGTTTTAAATGATTACCACATAGAAGAAGAAAACCCTACAAAAAATGAATCAAAAGGACTTACTTTAAGGGGGACGATTTGACTGAAAAATCTGACCAGAAATACCTCAAATAATGGTTGAGAATAAGGACTGTTGTAGTTCTTAATTCCAATAGCTCTTGATTCTCACAACTTCAGAATTCAAGTTTACTTGATTTCACCTCCAATGGTAGGCAGCAGCAGATAAACATTAGAAACAATATGTAAAGGAGGAGAGAAAGAAGAAAGAGAAGAAGATCAAGAAGAAGAAGGGGAAGAGGAAACCAATCAGCACCAACTGATTGGGGTTTCTAGTGGCACCAACCCCTTGAAAATGCACAGAGCACCAACTGTGAGAAGAAGGAATAAACCTAAATTTTTATTCCATTAATTCATAACTGCTTCAATACAAGTTGTGTAGCCCCTTTATAAGTTTTAACACAGAAAATTTTGGAACCTAAAAATATAGAAACTCCTACTTAATAGAAACTACTGAATCCAAAAACTTATAATAATAAAAAAGTCTAAAACTAAAGACCTGTTAAAAGTGTAAATACTATCCTAAATAGAAACTAAATCAACAAATAAGAGGAAGATTCCTCTAGCTGTCGACCAGATCTAGTATGGGTCCCAACGGTTGACTTATTAACTCACCTAACACTATTCACGTCACTCACTTGTACCCCTTTAGTAATTTGGTCATAATTCTCCCAAACTACCTTGGATTTGCGCAATCCTGGTTTCTTTTAAAAAGTAATAGAATAACCCTACTAAAGACACCCAAATCCAGCCAAAAGGGCAACTTTTGACCTTAGAAAACTAGGGCTGAAAGAAAGTTACGGGATTACCCTAAAACTCTAAATTGACCTTGGCTTTCAACCCTTATTACAAGGAAAACCCATAAATTAAAAAATCCCAAGAATACTCATGGCCTTTAGGCCTTGTTACAACTAACCCCATATCCTAAAATTTTAAACACCCTCATCTTGCACGGGCTTTTGAACCTGGACCTTTTTTGAGGTAAAATGTAGAGAAGTCTCTTCACATTGGCTGCATCATTCTTCCGAGGCGGGGGAAAATTCATCATCGGATTTGGACTCGGCCAATCTTTATTACAGCTTCCATTTGATGATCAATCAAGACTCCGCAAGAGAGGTGGTGAATGTGGTGGAGGACCGAGGATGGACTTCATACACGCATCAACAGGCTTGGAGGACGAGTGAGTGCTTCTTAGCCTTCGATCTGAGTGGAATCTTCTCACACATTGGCAAAGACTTGCGCTTGGGTATGACTAGTGGCAAAAGAATGGGTAGTGATAGGCATATCACACCATCCTTTTCCTAGTTGACTGTTGTGCTCGGGATTAGGGTAGGCATAGATAAGATAGGGGTAGTGAAGCTGGTGTGGGCCCTAAAAGGGGAAATTTTATTGTTGCCAAAGTGGCCTCCATGGAATCCATATGCAACTCAATTGAATCCATAGTTCGGTTCATATGAGCTAGATAATGCCTTGTTTCCATCATTATTTGGTGTATATAAGAAAGTTTGGAAGCAACATAGGATTTGATAGAAGCTATATTAGGAAAAGAAGAGAAGAAAGAGAGAGACTTAGTCAAAGAATCAGCTTGATGAAAAAAGAAAGGACCACAGCTGTAACCGGGCTCTGATACCAAAACTGGTGCAGGTAGCCTAAGGGGTTGTTGATTCCTGATGTCATGGGCCCAAAATCAACTAAAAACAGTAGTTTAGATCAAGAATAAACCCAAAACAAGGTTCTAGAAAATCTAGGCAGCAGATAGGAAGTGTCCAAAATACCCTTGTCGACTATTCAAAAAGGTTTAAAATTTAGTATGCTCATAAAGGATCTATAGGTGGACCAACACATAAATTTTCGGGTCAATCCAAATTTTAAACGTATATAAAAGATAAGATTTAGCAGGTTGCTGCAGAAAATCCAACAACTATATTCAAAGTAGCTAAGGTTAGGGTAACAGAAAAATCAACAACCCAAAATAAACTCAAATGGATTTTAGGTGATTAACACGTAGAAGAAGAAAACCCTACAAAAAGGGAATCAAAAGTCCTTACTTTAGGGGGATCACGATTTGACTGAAAAATCTGCCCAGGAATATCTGAGCCGTTGGTTGAGAATAAGGACTGTTGTAAATCTTAACTCCAGCAGCTCTTGATTCTTACAACTTCTGAACTTGCGTATACTTGATTTCACCTCCAATGGTAGGAAACAACTGATTAATATCAGAAACAATAAGGAAATAAGGAGAGAACGAAGAAGAAGAAGATAAATAAGAAGAGAGGGAAGCAGGAACCAATAAACACCAACTGATTGGGGTTTCTAGTTGCACAAACCCCTAGAAAATTCACACAGCACCAACCGTGAGAAGAAGGAATAAACCCCAGATTTTTATTCCATTAATTCATAACTGCTTCAATACAAGTCGGGTAGTCCCTTCTATAGGCTTTAAAACAGAAAAAATTATAAACTAAAAAAAAACAAAAATAGAAACTACTAAATCCTATAACTTATAATAATAAAAAAACTTCTAAAACTAAAGACCTGCTAAGGATGTAAATCCTATCCTAAATCAACAACTAAGAGGAAGATTCCCCTAGCTTTTGACCAGCTCTATTATGGGTCCCACATGTTGACTTATTGACTCACCTAACGCTATTCCCGTCATTCATTGGTACCATTTCAGCAATTTGATCATAACTCTTCCAAATCACCTCTAATTTGTGCAATCTTGGTCTCTTTTGAAGGATTACTGCACAACCTTTCTAAAGACACCAATATCTAGCCAAAGGGCAAGTTTCAACCTTAGAAAACTTGGGCTAAAAATAAGTTACAAGACTACCCTAAAACTCTAAATTGACTATGATTTCCACCCTTATTACAATGAAAACTCAGAAATTAAAAATCCTTAAATTACCCATGGCTTTTAGGCCTTGTAACAATTAACCCCATATACTAAAATTCTAAAATAGCCCCGCATCTTGCATAGGCTTTTGAACCTAGTGTTTTTTTGAGGTGGAATGTAAAGAAGTCTCTTCACATTGGCTGCATCAAGCAGTCCTTATCAAACAAATTAACGCAAAGCTATTTCAGGAAGGAGAAACATTTAAGTTCAAGGACAGCATTCACATCTGAAATTGATCAGAAAATTGGGCCATTTGATAAGATTTAAACCAAGAACAACCTTAATATCATTAAATGGCCAGGTAATTGAGTGGAAAAAAAGAAAGAAAAGAGGAACACAAATCAAATGGCTCCTTTCCCTCAATCAGGCTTTGACGTTTGAGGAAATCAATTCATTTCAAAGATCGTACATACTAGGGGTAATCAAATCATTCAGATCTTTTAATGATACTATGTGGAAGGAACAGAATGCCATATTTTTGAAGGTCGTTCTTCTGAGTTGTGCAAGATCAAAGACCTGAATTTGGCCACAATATGCAACTAAGTTTAAGTTCATCCTCTCTTGAAAAATGAAAAATTCCAAAACTGTGTTTCTGATTGGGAATTCATGGTGTTCAATCTTTAGTTTTGGTTTTCTTTGGTAGTATTGTATTTCTCCTACACTTATCATTGGTTTGTTTTATTATAAAAATTACCTTGCTCATATATATATTCAGATTGTTAACCGGCTGCCAGATACTTACAGTAAGGCCCTAAAGAGGATTAAATTCAAGACAGTCAAAAGCCAATGATTTTTTTCTCTCCACCATGTACGTGCAAAATGGCAATGGAGTGGCTGATATTCTAAATGATCAAAAAAGGGTTTAAGAAGCTTCTTTCAAGAGATTCAATGGTTATCTCTCCATATTAGTACAGGTGGTTTTAACATTTTCTCATACAGAAAAATAAATTAACCCCTAAGGGGACTGGGAAACTTCATTGACGACCAAATAATCCCTACGGAATGCAGCAAGACAAAGACCCACCCGTAAAAACCGTAAGACAGACACAAACCTAAAATACAAACGCTCAAATACATCGAAACCAATCCAATCTATCATTTTCCTAAGCCAAAACAACCACATTAATACATAAAGAAAAAAAAAACCTAATTTTCTCCGTTTCCTCTCACTTTTCCACGGTCCACCCACAAAGATTCAAAATTCAATAACAATACCAACCTCCAAAATGTTCAATTCCACAATATCCCCCTCTAAGTTAATTCCTCCGTTCTCTCAATTGAATTGGAAAACAGTTTTTTTTTTTCCAACAATTTTGCTAATATCAGCATCCCAACGTCTCTACACAATCTGCCCTAAACCAGAATAAAACCCTAAACATTCACGAATTCATTTCATCATCTGATACAACCACATCAAAAGCCAAGATTCAAAACCAGTTTTGATCGAATGAGAAATAAACAGGAGAAAGGATGGGAAGCGAAGAGAAAACTTACCGACGACATGAATCACAGGTGCTTCGAGTTGCAGAGATCGGAAATCGGAGAAAGAAAGTCTTTCAAGGTTGGACAGAGAGAATACGAGAAAAAAATAGCAATCGCTGAGGTGGTGCACTTGATATGGCACCTTTTGTCAAGGGGCGATATGAATGAGGTGTACACGTCGCCAGCGCAGCTGGCTAAAACGTTTTTCCTTCTTTTCACACTACAGTACGTTCCCCCGCGCGGGGTATGAAATCACCTGCGACGCCCCCTTGTGCGACGCCTCGTGGGGTAAGACACAGTAGAGTGGGGTCCATTCACTTTTTGAGATGTCCCATCACCTCCAAAAGTGAATGGGTCCCACCCCACTGTGTCTTGCCCCATGAGGTGTTGCACAATGGGGGCAGCACAGGTGATATCGCCCCGAGCACAATATGCACGCTGCTCTTGCATGGACCATTTTTTTGTTGCCAACGATGAGTTGGGCATTGGTCCCCAACCAATTTGGCGGGTCCGTGGTAGGGGTGTGCATGGGCTGGGTTTGGGCTGGGCCGAGCCAAGGTAGGGTCAGGACTCGGCCTCTTATAGTAATTTTGGGTTTGGCTGGAATATTTTTAGCAACTTTAGGTTCAAGTTTAGTCCCATCATTTTTATCAGGATTCGGGTTAGTCTACAACCCATAAATTTTTTAAAAAATATTCTTTTTTATAAAAATTAAATGAGAAACTATGTAACCAATTAACCTATTGATGTAAGCTTGTTAATTGTATATATAAATATATTTATATTTATATGATGTGTTTTTGAATTTGATATCTCTTTTCAATACCTATTTTTTCATTGAAACTCTTTTTTAGACTTTTTAACCCTCAACACAACATGTGTCAACTTATAATTCACTATATATATTAGAGACACTTTTTCAATATATAACATTTTTTTCACACACACACACACACACACACACACATATAT
>JAOXJP010020723.1:0-17306 GCA_025762735.1 Platanus orientalis | reverse complement strand
CCCCCCCCCTCCCTTAAAAGACCATAAATAACCCAACATAACATGTACACTTAAATCTAGCCCTCTTGTGGGGCCAGCACATACATAAGTCTTTTGCTGTTGTCCACATCATGCACCTTATTCTGGTGCCTAGTATGCTTGGTTTGGCACAGGACTCGATTCAATGGTAAGTCAAGATGCAGGGTGTTGTCTTGCATTGAACATCTTGGTCCCTTCATAAGGTGTCATGATTGTCGGTGGGCTCAGTGGCTCCACTCAAGGATGTGTTGTAGGCGTGCTGGGCCTTCAATGCTATATGTGGAGCTTGATGATCTATGTAGTCGTTTGAGATGCGCTTCAATGCCACGGTAGGTGTGGCTAGTGGTGTGCTTAGGCAACGATGATAGGAGGGACGAGCATCGTGGCGACGTATGGAAGGAGCTTATGGAATCGTCAAGAGGGGATTGAGGAATAAGTGCTCTTACTTAGCAGTATCCTTATTAGTGCATTATGGGGTATGTTGGTGAGTCAGAAAAAGGCTCTAATGCCATTTAGCTTGGCCTAAGCTAGGCAATGGTTGGGCCGTTGCATGGTTGTGACAGAGAAAAATCAAGCTAAGACAACACAACTAACATTAGTAGCCGTAGCCTAGTGTTTTCAGGATTTCGACACAAGGTGGTAAAAAATAAAATCCCTTGTTTTTTTAGGGAAGTTTATAAGAAATATTTTCAAAAAACCAATTTCTGATCTAGGTGATTATACAATTTGAGTGGGAGTTTTTGTGCAGGTTGTTTTGTACTATTTACAATTTGACTGCATATACATCACAGTGAAAAGTTTCCTGGAGCATGTTTAACACCCCTTATTCTTGATGTTCTATGATTGGTCGTTGGTGTTTATGGTAAACAACAACCACCTTTTCGCTCTTGGTGATTGCTTATAGGTGTTTTGAGACTGGTTTTTGCAGTTCCGAAACTTTTCTAATGTTCTATGTCTAGGGAAGGAGAGATCGATGATGTTCCAAGTAATAGATGAGTAGTATGCTTGTTTGGGGTCTATTTCCTGACTAATCAGATTGTGGGTTGTTGTGAAGCATTTCTGGCTAGGATACATGGTTATTGGTGTGAGTTCAGAAAATTGTGAGATTAAAAGTGTGTAGAGATGTTGGATGGAAGCCAAACTGAGGTCCCTCAGCCTCGTTCGATAAGAAGCACAAATAAAAATGATATTACTCAGTCCGGGCAGACGGACTCATTCTGTCAAGTTTGATGAATCGAATTATTTGGCATGGCTGGAGAGATTTCTATTACTGCATCCACCGACCCTGGTGTTATGAAATGGAGAATAGAGAATGCATTAGTGATGGCCTGGCTGTTTACGTATGATGCAAACATTTAACTTAATAGTACCACCAATTCCACCAAATGTGGCTTTTAAATAGCAACTAATAAGTACCACAAATTCCACCAAATGTGTGCTTACGAATAACAATTAATGTGTGTTTAATAAGTGAAGAAAATAACACAGTGAATAGACAAATTAAAAGAACAAAATAATAACACACAAGACCCAATTTAAAGTGGTTCGGCAAATGTGCCTACATCCAATGTCAAAAGCTCCTCACTAAGTTGATTAATTTTATTCAAAATATTTCAGCTATTACACGGAAAAATTAATCACAAAAACCACTACTCTCAAGTCTTCACGCCTGTAATATAGGCAGTTATTACTATGTAAAATGGCCAGTCAAGAAGAGAGTGTCCTCTTCATTTTAAACACCTATTCTAAGGCAAATATTACTATGGTTATCGGCTGTAGTAAATGCTACTTCACTACCGGATTTTACTTTGAATATCAGGCCTCAAAACGATTAAATATGCTACATAGAACAGCAGATAAATGTATTTAAAACCAGATTCATAAACCAAAAACCTTTAGATTTAAAATACCTTTGTGAAAAGATTTCTCTCTCGGAACTTTTGAATCTCGGAACTTTTGAAACGGTTCCTCAGGTTTGAACCTAGCGACCACGAAGTCCTTTGCTTTAATATTGCTTTAAGGTTGCAATGAAAATCTTGAGAACAACCTTGTTCGTAACAAGATCTTTCTCAAAGAAATGGCTCAAAACTTTTCTTTCTTCATAATAATTAATGTATTAACCTTGTATTTTTATGACTGTATTTTGGCATTTATATAAGGCAAAAATCCTAATGCGTTGTCAGGTTACCATGAAAAGATTTTCTCATGACATAATTATCTTGAAAAATCATTTTTAAGCGGTCTAGTTGCCATAAAAAGTTGTTTCTCATGTTTTTCTCATGATTCTTTTCTTTCCTTTTCTTGTGGGCTTTTCTTTTCTATACAATTCAAAGCAACCAAACTAGGCCTAAAATAATCGAGCAAAAATGGTAAAAAATTCTTACATTTATGATGGATTCATGGATCCAGAGTTTCCAAATCTGGACCACATGAATGGATGAGCCATGATCGGTCATGGCGGATGGGTTACGAAAACCTAAAATCCGTCTTCTGCCAGACCGGTCATTGCTAACCTAAGACCCGTCATTCTTTGACCTATGGTCATGGCGGGTGGGTTACCAAATCCCACATTCCATGTCATGACCTTATGACCAGTCAAGATTGACCTTACAACCGGACATGGCTCCCATTTTCAACAGTTTAATCTTTCAAAAGTTTTTTTGATAAAAACTTTAAACCAAATGCGGAGGGGCCTTGTTCTAAGGCTTGGGAAAGGTCTTCTAAGAATATTAACCTAGGTTTTGGCTGGTCTCTACTATGCTTACCTTTCACATATACCAGTAGAGCACCTTGATGTCTTGCCTTTGTCTTTTTGGAGTGTCTTGAGTGCATGGCTTGTATCCTTGAAGCTTTCCAAACTTTACATGTCCTCTTCTAGATGCTTATGCTTCCCTGTACAGCTCTCTCAGAATACTCACTCTACTTTTATATGACAGACTTTACAGTACACCATTGACCTGGAATTGACAATCTACATAACTCAACAATCTCCCCCTTTGTCAATGCTATGACAAAACTCACAACCCTTACACATACACACTGACTTCTTCTCATTTGACAAACAAAATGCATAATACAGTAAAAAATTATCAGCTCAACTGTGGAAGAAAGAAGACTCTCCATTGCTGTATGATTGTGGTTTGTCATCTACTCAACTACCTTTCTCAAGAATGCTTTGCAAGATGCTATATATAAAAACCGAAATGCAATGCCACGCTATGCTATGCTATGCAAGGTGTTACTATGTTTAGTTCACTTGGGCTATGGAAAATTTTAAATTTCTTTTCTCTCCCATTTACTTTATGCTAAATGTTTTGTTCATGTTCTCCCCCCTTCCTTTTTTTTGATAGGTAAGTTCACTTGGGCTATTGAAAATTTTAAATTTCTTCTCTCCCTCTTACGTTATGCTAAATGTTTTGCTCATTTTCTTCCCCCCCCCCCCTTTTTTGATAGGTAAGTAGGTGAAGACGGGTTTTGAACCAAAGTCTGTGGTACGGAACCCACCCACAAACCCTTTTTGTTCTAAATTGAGAAAGAAAATACCAAAGCATAGACAAAAGAACCAAATCCATTCATTCATATATAGTCAGAATTGCGTACAGGAATGACTAGACATATATAACCTACAAAATATATGTAAGAGACATATATAACCTACAAAATCTATGGGGCTGTATCACCAACGCCGGGAAAAATGAGCTGAATTTTTATGCCGTAAGGCGGGGCCGGCCATCTCCGCCCTCACCCCCACCCCAAAAATGCGTGGGTCCCACCCCCCTCTCACGCCATAAAATTCCAGCTCATTTACTCCGTCGCAGGGGATACGAACCCAAGGTCTAGGCCTCAACTCCAGTCCATCCACCTCATCTTCTTCTTGCTCCTCTTATTGTTCAGAATCAAGATCGGCCATCTTGATATCTTCACCAATATCAATTAGCCCATAAGGAGTCTTTCTGAACTCTGGATAGACTTTTAACATGTGACGCTCCAAAGAGTCTAGCTGATAGGCCATCCTTTCTTGTCGCTCTTCCATGAGATTCAACTTCTCAAGCAAGAGCTTCTAGTTGGAAGTAATCTGGCTGTTCTTCCTCTTGACATACATATGACAACCTTCTAACTTGTCTAGGACCAATTTCTGGAGGTCCTCTTGAGAGGGTAGTGGATCCAGATGCAGGAGATGGTGAAGGTGCCATAATATCCTCATCAGATGACTCATTCTCAGAGTCTTCATGGACATTAGTCTCAGGAGCGCTTCCCACCATCTTGTTTTGCTCCATCTTTAGCATGGTGCCAGCAATGATGTTACCCCCCCTTCCTTCTTTGGGTCAGACTGAAATTGGACCACAGGCTTCTTGAGCAGCTGGGTAATGATGAGAGGCTAAACAAAAATGTTCTTGGCATTTTTTCACTTTGGCTACCCATCTGATTTTTAACCTTTGCACCAACAAGCATGCTTCGGTGGCCAATTATTACAACAAAAGTTCGCATCTGAACAGTTAGAACGTTCGGATCAAACGCTATTTAAACGACTGGGAAGTCAATCAAATGGCATGTCTTATGGGGCTTGTCGAGCACTTGCATCCGAGGAGAGATAGGGTTGATAGCCATAGATGGATTCCCTCTGCCAATGGTTCACTCTTGGCGAGGTCAGCTTATGAGCAATTGGAATCAAGGGAGGGAGTTGATTTCAACTAGCCTGGGCTGTGGAAACTTAGAGGCCCCTCAAAAGTTCTCTTCTTTACTCGAATTGTGTTAAAAGGATCCATCCCCACATTGGATTTCCTTCAACAGCAGTTGATCATACCCACTTGCTTGTAACTAAACCTGGGAAAATTGGTCTGTTGTTCATCCAAAAGCTAACGTTTCTTGGGTTGCTCCTAGTTGCTGCCTCTCCTATTTCTGACATGGTTAGCTCCCATTAAGTACAAAGGGGGCAAAATTTTATGGCGTTTGTTCTTACCGGTGACTTGGTGGTCTATTTGGCTTTAGAGAAATAAACGTATTTTTAAGAACTATGCAGAGCTATCCTTCAAAACCTAAGAAAAGCTAAGGATAATTGTTTTATGGGCCAGCAATTGTAAAGAGTTCAAGGGCCGATCTATTGTGATTAAGTGCAATTGGGTTACCATTGTATCAAGCCGTTAGCTCCCAATGTCTTTTGTTCAGCTGCAGATTGGTTGGGGCAATGTCTTATCCCCTCTCCTTTTCCTCTTCCTTTTAATAAAATTTTATTTTATAAAAAAAAAAAAAAAAAAGGTCTTGCAAGTCTTCAACTTGGTATCAAACCAACAATGAACAGATCGGGACTTCATCGCGATAATAGGGCGGTGTTGATATCACCGTCTATCTGGCTAACATCAGTAGGGCCATACAACCGTTAGAGGTCGACACCACTAGGGCTTGATTCGCAATCTCCTGTTGATATCTTTAATGGAGTTTTTAGAAAATTTTAAAGCCTAGAGATGTGTTTTTTGAAGGGGTTTGTGCAATCATGAAGAAACCCCAAAGCTGATGAATTTGTCAAATCCAATTAGATCGGGAGTTTTGGCTTTGATTAATCTCTAGTGGTTGGATAATTTTTCCCTAAGGAGTTAATCAAAACTTGTTTGACAAGGTTTAGTTGAGATTTGAAGGATCGGTGTTGATTTTATGGGTTTGAAACCTAACGTCAGACGTTGTGTGATTTTCCCTAGGATTGTTTGATCGAAAAAATTGTCCCCTCTTGGATTGATATGGACTTCCTTGATTTGTGTTGAAGTGTCCTAGAGGTTTTCTATTATGGTTGGTGCTTTGATGTTTGTCCAAGCCATCTTGTGGGTGCTCTATTAATTATTTGCAAGTTGTGCAACTATGAGACCAAGGTGATTTCGAAGTTGATCGATTTCAGTGGGTGTGGTGGTTGTTTATACCTGTGTTGAGATCTGTCCATGTTTCAAGTCCTGTGTGGTTGGGTTTCCCAATTTTATGATGTCGGAAGAAAACCAAAAGTCAAACTAGAATGTGAGAGAATTGACTAACAGCGATGTCGGTAATGTCCAAATTGTTGGAGATATATATCAGCCCTAGATAACAATAATAAAGTTTGATGGCGGCAATTATCACACCTGGTCCAAGTCAGTATTGATCTATATTCAAGTTAAAGACAAGGAAGAGTATTTGACTGATGAGATAGAGGTACCTCTCCGAAGTGATCCTCGCTATAGGAAGTGGAAGACAGAGCATACAACTATCATTGGCAAGTGGTTAAATTCCACAAAGTTAAGAGATTAGTGACCACTTTTTATTCCTAGAAACAACCCATCAGATATGGGATGCCTTAGCCAAATCTTATTCTGAAATGGGCAACACTACTAAAGTGTATGAGTTAAGATAGAAGATTGTTCAATTCAAGCAAGGCAATTAGCCACTTGTTATGTATTAATCATCCTCAAGGAAAATGTGGGATGAATTGGACCATTATACTACATATCACCGGGCTTATGTAATAGACACCATCAAGTATAAGAAGCACATTGACATTAGACCATTCAGATTTTTGAATTCTTGGTTGGGTGGAATCCAAACTACGAATAGGTGTGGGTTCTACTTCTTGGGAAGGACCCTTGATCCTCCTTAAATGAGGTGTATACTTACATATATAGGGAAGAATGATACCAAGAAGTAATGAATTTGTCTACGTCATTAGAGAAATCAACACTAGTTTCCACCTGTACTAAAGGTGGCCGTGGTGGCAATACAAAATGTGGCCGCAGTGGTAAAATGAACTTCACTTTTAATTATAAAGACAGGCTCAAATGCAAACATCATACTCCCTTGAGACATACTAAAGACAAGTGTTAGGACCTCCACGGACAACCACAAGATCTTCTACGTTCCTCTTAACAAGGTTGATCTAGTAGTGCTCAAGGAAGAGAGCAATTTGATATAAGTAGATTAAATGCTAATTATGTGGCTAATACACAGACAGAGATAGCAGCTCCACCAGTTCCAACTTCTATGCCCTCAAGATGGGGGTCTATCTATAGACAAGATTGAGCCCTTCAGACACTTTGTTTCCCAACTGGACCATCCTTCCAATGCTCCATCATCATTTGCATATTTAGGTAAATCTGCATCTGCATTGTCTGCCACTGTCTCCAATCCACAATGCTCTTGGATAATTGATTTAGGGGACTCCCACCTATGACTGGTATGTCATCTTTCTTCACATCTTATAGTGTCTCTTCTAGAAAGCACAAGGTCTGAAATCCATAAGGTTCCCTTTATTCTATAGCGGTACAGGGGGATATTCCTATCACTCCTGATCTACGTTTGTCATTTGTGTTACATGTTCCTAACTTCACATTTAATTTGTCATCCATTAGCCAATTTACAAAAGATATAAAATATTGTGTTAACTTTTATTCCATCTCATTGTGTTTAAGGACATAGTGACAAAGCGGACAATTGGTTTGGGGCATGAGAAGAATGGATTGTATCCTCTGCATTCTAGTTTACCAGTAGCTACACCAACAATAAAGAGGGAAGTCTCTACTTCCACATCAGATGATATGTTCACCAAGCATCGTCGTTTGGGTCATTTGTTTTTTTTTTTTCTTGTTTGTGAATCATGTTAGTTAGCTATGCATTGTAAGGCTGTTTACCCTCTTAGTAATAATAATAAAGGTTTCGTTCCATTTTCTCTTGTCCACTTTGATGCGTGGGGACACCATTCCCAACAAATTTTTCGTTTGGTTTAGATACTTCTTAACATTGTGAATGATAGCTCTCGTGTTACTTGGATTTACTGGTTAAAGAATATGAGTTGCAGCTTTTAAATCCTTTCATCGCATGGTTACTGTCCAGGTTAACACTAAACTTCAAATCCAGTGATCTAACAATGGCTATGAATACCTCTTTCGGGAGGTTTCTTTTCTTGATACCAGATCAATTGCCCAAGCACTCCCAAATAAAATGAGGTAGTTGAACGAAAAAAATAGGCACTTAATGGAGATTGTCCGTGCAATCATGTTTACCATAAATGTGCTAAAGACCTTTTGGTATGAGGCCATTCCAACTGCAACTTACCTCATTAAGCAGATGCTTCCTATATTCTTCCTCATAAATCCCCAATTGAAATCCTATTTCCTAACACATCCATGTTTCCTTTACCACCCAAAACCCTTAGATGTATTTGCTATGACTATGTGCCCAAATCTGATCACACGAAATTAGACCTAAAGGCACATAAATGTGTTTTGCGGGCAATGGGACAAATCAGAATGAGTACAAATGCTCTCATCCACCTACTAGTCATCACTTTGTCTTAGGATGTGACCTTTGAGCTTATTCTTTTTTTCACCTTCTGAAACATCTCTTCAAGGGGAGCATGCCGAAAGTGAAGAGTTGTCTAGTTCTACTCTACTTAATATTCTTATTCCTGTCCCAATTCCATTGCATTAATTTGATGACAGAAGCAATACTAGTAGCAAGGAGGAGATGAAGTACATACACGAAGAAAGAAACAAGGAGCACAAAACGAATGAGAAGAGACATAGGACCTGAATTCTCATGATCCCCTCCAGGAGTCAACTTCTAAACTAGTTCCTGAGCCAGGTAATAATCATTCTTTTCCTTCTCCTTTTAGCTCATAAAAAAGGTGTTCGGACTTGCACACAATACCCCATGTCAAGTTTTGTGTCCTATGTTACTTTATCACGCTCTTTTCATAGTTTTTCTATGACCTTGTCTTTTGTTTCCATTCCTTGGAGTGTACCTGAAACCTTAGCATAACCACAATGGAATGATGCTATAGTTAAGGAAATGTTTGGAAGAAAACAACAACTGGGAGGTTGTTGATCTTCGTAGAGAGAAGAAATTGGTGGGACGTATGTTGTTCTTTATAATTAATTACAAGTCAAATGGGTCTATGGAGAGGTATAAAGCATCATTGATCGCAAAAGAGTATACTCAAAAATTTATCATAGACTATCAGGAGACGTTTTTCCTAGTAACCAAAATGAACTCAATAAGGGTGCGTATTTCTCTAACAGTGAAACAAAATTCATCACTCTTCCAATTTGACGTAAAAAATGTTTTCCTAAATGGATACTTAATGGCAACTCCACTAGGTTTTCGAATGATATATGCTAAGGGGAAAGACTGTAAGCTAAAGAAAGCATTGCATTGCTTAAAGCAATCTCCACGTGAGTGGTTTAAGAGATTTAGATTAGCCAAGTTGAGGTCTGGATACAAGCAACCTCAAGCCGATCACACCTTGTTTGTCAGAAGACAAGGTTCTAAGCTGCCAATTTTAATAATGTATGTTGATGAGATAATTGTCAAAGGAAATGTTAGCGAAAGAGTTCAAGATCAACGAACATGGGTCTCTAAAATACACTATTGGGATTGAAGTTCCCAAAACCTAACAAGGCATCTTTTTCAAAAAAAGTACGCGTTGGATTTGTTAAAGGAATTTAGCATAGAAGGTTGCAATGAGAAGCTTATTGAGGCTAGGAGATTTCAAAAATTGATGGGGCATCTCTTATACTTATCCCTTGCTCGCCCAAACATCACATATGTTGTAAATGTTGTTAGCCAATTGATGCATGCACCAACTTAAAATCATACGAAGGCTGCAAACCGGATCAACAAATACTTAAAGGGTTGTCCAAGAATAGGACTCTTATACAAGAGACATGGTCATCATAGTGTTAAGATTTACACTGATGTTGATGAAGTTGGATCACTCACAGATCGCCAGTCTACATACATCAATTGTTCATTTGTTGGAGGTAACTTGGTCACGTGGAGAACTAAGCAGTCCACCGTAGCTAGATTAAGTGTTGAAGCAGAATTTAGATCCATGTCATAGGGAATTTGAAAATCATTCTGGTTGAAAATGTTGTTATCTGAAGAGGGATTTCACATAAAGGGGCCCACAATTCTTTACTCTCATAACAAAGCCACCATTACTATTGCACATGATCCTGTGCAACATGATCAAACTAAACATGTGGAGGTTAATCGTCACTTTCTTAAAGAAAATCTTATGAAAGACGGCATTTGCACCCCCTTTCTCCAAACTCATGCCCAAGTGGTAGACATTTTAATAAAGGGTTTTAATGGGCATGGTACATTTATATAGTGAGCAAGCTGGGAATGATTAATATCTATTCCCTTACATATTGAGGGTATTTATGTCATACTATAGCTTCGTATGTAGACCATTGTACTGGTGTATAAACTCTCATGAATAAATACTCTTTCGTATGTATAGATCAAAAAATTCTCATACGATTAACGTCAAACCCTGTATCTCTCTTTTTCCCTTCTTCCCATCTCCCTTCTCCTTCTCGTATGCACACATTACAGGTCTTGCAGGTCTTCAGTTGGAAGGACCCAACAAATCAGAGTGCACAATGGAAAAAGGGGTCAACTTGGAGAATTACTATCACGATAAACCGAATGACTATGTTTTGTTAATTGGCATAGATCACAATGAAGATTAGATACAAGAAAAACATATTTAAGAAACATTTGAAAAATGTGAAGGGGTGATCCTTTTTATTACAAAACAGGCCACGAGTGTACAAAAAATAAAGACCATCCTTCTCATACCCCATACCAATTGTCTTTTTTGTCATCAAGTCCTGAAACAAACAATAAGAAGGGAAAAATGTAACACTGCAATTTAACGTCTTGGTGAGGTGACTAATAAAAAACCAAATATAGGGTAAAATTAGGAACATGAAGTATGAAGGACAATAGTAAATCAATTGTGGCAAGAATGTCTTTATGCCCAACAACAAAAGAATATGACCCATCCGCAAATTGAACTTTGTCATTCCCAGGATTAACATTATAGGAGGTTAAAAGGGAAGTCATACCGATCATATGATGAGAAGCTCTTGAATCAATAATCCAAGAACTTTGGGTAGAAACAAACACGAAAATGGTTGATACCGAGATACCTAAGTGGGGACAAGAAGATGTAAAAGCTGCTCAGAAATGAAACATCAGAAGGCCGTGATACCCTCCCAAGATAAACCACTATTAGAAGAACCTAAGGACATGACGATGTGGATGCTATGGTCAGTGAACTAGGCTTGTTGCCTCTATTATAGTCATATCGTCTACCGTTACTAGAAACACTTAGTTGACAAGTATGTAGATGTTGCTTCTATATCAATGGAAATCTCAACAATACTCCTTAGTGTGCCAAAACCAACCATGACGCTCACATTTGAGACTTCTTTTGTCAACTAAATGACTCCCAAACCTGCTTCAGGGCCCACAAGTCATAAACAACACTTCACCAATTGCACACAAGCATGTTACACACGGTTACTGAAATACCATATCAAATTCCTCAAACAACATATAACAAACCACTTCCAATAGAGGCATAACACCTAGGCTACACAATCTAGCTCAACTAAAATCATCACCAAAATAAACACAAATAGGCCATTACTACAAAAGGCTACACAGAACTGCACTAACTAAAACATAAAAGATCTACCCACATCAATACCGAGAAAAGTCAGAAACATACTCAAAAACGTCAATACCACCACCACCACAGTATATTACCATATGCTAGCATATAGATCTAGTCACCAATCACCAAAAACTAACCCCACAATGATCCCCAACATTGCTGGCATAAGAAACAAAACATACACACACACACACGTGTGTGTGTGTCGAGTCTGTTCGGTGGCTTATGCGTATTCAGAAGAGTCCAAAACTACAGACGTGTCAAGAATAAGGGAATAAGTGTTACTTGGGAAGTCAAGCAAGCACCATAGAGTGGACATTGGTGTATAAAAAATTGTGTACGTACACAACAGACTGTGTAAGAAGGGTTTGTGTGCAGCGGAATGCACACAATAGTGCTAGAGAGCGTTAAAGACCAAGATTGGTCGAGTGGTAGGAAGTGTATAAAGCAATCGAGCCAAGTTCAATGTGGTATTAGGCGATGGTTCAGAGTAAGTGAGGCGTAGGGAATAAGCGTGCAAGCTAAAGTGGAGCACTAGTGTGGGTGTTATGAAGGCATCGACAAAACAAGTGGGGGAGAATGTCATAGACATAACCTTAAGAGCATGCATGGGTAAGGCAGCATATCTGGAGGCATGGGCGGAACAACAGGCTGTGCGACATAATCCAATCCCGCATGAGCTTAAACTGCAACTGCACTTCCCGATAGTGATTGGGCACAACTCCAGGCTTCATGAAGGGGATTGGGATCCCTTGGGGATTGGGATCACTCTTGGGATAGTGCTTAAGGCCCCGTCGTGGGCAACACCACAAATGGGTTGTAGCCCAAAGGTTATTTATGTGGTTTGCAGTAGCATATGTGCGACAGTATCGGTGCATTAGTGATCAAGTAGGCTAACCCGTGGCCTATGTGCTCAGGTGTGCCTTGTCATAGTACCGAGAAAAATCCAGGCTTGTCCCGGGATGACCACTTTGGTGGCAAGCCAATATGTGGGGCGACGTCTTGCGAGGAATGTCATGATGCCTTTGTTGGGTGTCATGCATATCAGCAGGCTTAAGGTATCGGGTGCAACGTAAGGAAAGTGTTGTAGGTGTGTTGGGCCTTCATGGCTATAAAGTGGGTCAATCAAGACCTCCATGGTCATTTGAGGTATGGGATTAAATGAAAGAACATGGGGTTTGGTCGAGCAAGGCAAGACATATCAGTGCTCTTCGTGAGCAGTATCCTTGTCATTGCATGTGGGGCATATCGGTGGGTCAGAGGACTTGAATGGCAAAAAGGTTGATCTTGGCAAGGTGATGGCTGGGACGTCGCATAGTTTCATACAGAAAAAAATCATGTAGTGACAATACCGTAGCAACCATTAGCTTTGGATATTATACCAACTTGAACTATATAATTTGTAAACAATATAGGAAAAAAGGAGGAGAAGTGTTGCGGACATCATGACCGAGACGATTGGGTTATGCTCATAGCTACTTCAGTTGTCCTTCATTTACTTTGTCTTTTTATGTCACCTTAATGGCAGATATGGCCTTAAACAAAGTGAAATAGAGGAACAGGATTTATGTAGCCGACTCCAAATAGTTAGGATAAGGTTGTTTGTTGTTGTATTTTTATGTCCCTTGTTGGAGGGGTTCACATGTTGGTGGGGGTATTTTAGTCCATAGGTGTTATGTAGAAGTATTTTGTTATCTTCTGCAGTGTAGGGTTATTTAAGTCATAAGAGTAGTAGAAAGACATAAAAAGACAACAACATTTGACAATTGAAGTTTCATAACCCTAAATAGCGAAAAATAACAAAATAACCCTAAAGGAATAGGATTCAGTCCCCAACATTTTTACAATTCAAAAATCTCACTCCTAGAGTACACACAGCGGCGGCACCTTTGTTTCAAAAGTGATTTTATGAAATCACTTGTACATTCCCAACGGCTCTTTTGTTTTGAGTTTGGAAACTCCCAGGGGCTTGCTAATCTCCAACACCATTTGGTGGGACCCATCTTTGAATATATATATATATATATATAATCTCAATTTTGAGATAGGTGGCACTTGCTGGAGAAGAGAGAAATTTTCAAAATTTTGGGAAATTCCCCAAATTGGATTTCTAAGTTCAGTAATTGATTGCAAACATATCTAACATCGTGAAGGAAGCATTTGGCATCAGAATCAGGTATTCTTTCTCCTATTTGGCTCTCTTTTCAATTTTCAAACAATAGACACTTTTGGCATGTTGTGACATATGGTATGGACCTGAGATTATTATCTCCTAGCTTAAACAGAACCCTAATACAATATCATGGTTGTCAAAATATATTATTAAACCTATATCTAGACCTCTAAGATTATTCTTGGAATTATTTGGCCAATTTCATTGATTTTTTTGCCTCATTTAGGCACTTCTATGGTTTGATTACGCCTAATTCTTTACTTAATTAATTTTTGTAAGCTCTAAATCCTTCATTGCATATGAACCTAATTTGAAGAATTGTCTGAATTAGCATGTGAACTTGCTAATAGGAATCTTGTTTATTTTTCTTTATTGCTATCTCCTAAGCACACACTCACTATCCTACATGCAGGCTACATCAAGAAGTAGAGAAAACCAAAGAAAAAATATGAAATAAGGGAAATCATATGAGAGTGCTCTCTCTCTCTCTCTCTCTCTCTCTCTCTCTCTCTCTCTAGAGTGACACAACACTCTCATTCTTTGGCCTCGCTTGACGTCTAGTCAAAAAGGATTCTTTTTTCCATGTCTGTTTTGGCGTTGTGATGAATTGCCCAGGGTTTCGCACTGCTGGATAGTGTTTTCCTCCTCTTTTTCTTTTACAATAAGAATTGCCACAGCATAGCAGTTGTAATGAAACAATTAAGGAGAACAATCTTGTGAGTTTACCGTCAAATGAGATGGTTTGGGCATGTGCAACGAAGACCAATGACTGCACCAGTGAAGTTAAGTGAGACAATACAAGTTGAAGGTGCTAGGACTATATGAAGGCCAAAATTAACCTAGGTGGAGGTAGTAAGGAGGGACATGGCAGCTTGTAAATGGCCTTAAACAGAGCAGAATGGCAGAACAAGATTCGTGTAGCTGATCCCAAATAGTTGGGATAAGGCTGTTTGTTGTTTTTGTAATCTTGTGAGTTTACTCAAAAAAATAAAAAATAAAACGGTACAATAGAGAGCACGAATATTATATCCTAGAAGTATCCATGCACTTGGTACCATTACCGATAATTTATTGATATAGGTACAGGGAGCATTTTGAGTAAACAGACATCAAAGGTAAGAGAAATAACATCAGAATGGATGAATCTTTCTACACCTTAGACCTTTTGAGCAAACATGTTCTCTTCTGGTAGAGGATCATCTTTTAGGCACGATGGGTAACTCACATGCATTTAATGGACGATAATAAAGACGATAGAAACCAGACAATTGAAAGCTGATAGTTTAAGATGCAATCGTTAGTTCAGTTCCCCAGTTATTTACTTTTTTATTCTAGAGGCAGTCTTTTACTCAAATAAAAATTTAAAAATAAAAACAAAAGTCCAAATATAACACGATCCGCGTTTGGAAATATATATAATACAAAATAATTCTAAAAAATTATAAAGTGATACCTGGTCTAAATTTGGTACTGGCTCAGAAGAATTCATAGACTTTGGTAAAGCAGCCTTCACAAGCGATGAATAATAATAAATACCCTTTTTTGTATCACGGACTTCTTCGACCTCATCAATATAAGCTACACGGAGAGATGGATATCTGCCACAAGAAAACACATCCAACTAGTTGTAACTACAATAAGCAATACATCAACAATAATATAATTTAGAAGA
This sequence comes from Platanus orientalis, assembly GCA_025762735.1. Taxonomy (NCBI): domain Eukaryota; kingdom Viridiplantae; phylum Streptophyta; class Magnoliopsida; order Proteales; family Platanaceae; genus Platanus; species Platanus orientalis. The sequence continues at coordinate 1,961 of JAOXJP010020723.1, read as the reverse complement.
CATACGTTGTCATAAGCTTCAGAATGTCCTGTGCACGAGGATCGCCTGATCGCTTGTGAATTCCATATTTCTGGCAGGATACCACATAAGAGAATTTCATATCAGCTACTGCCTGACATTGTGAAAACAATGACCTTTCACCCTGTAAGTGTTCCTCAGTATTTAATTCTGCTGCCTTATAGCCTTCCAATAGATCTGAACAAAAGAACCAATCAAGATACAAAGTACCCAATAACAAAAGTGTTGACCCATGATTGTCCAGAGAAACACATACCGTCATCTTTGGCCATATCAAGGAAGGCCTGAAGTTCCAATGCTTTCCGGTAATACATCATGCCTCTCACTGGGATGAGAAACAAATGAATCAGTCAATTGTAGGAAAACAAAATGGGATGTACTGAAAAGTTTATTAAGTTAATATTATAAAAAGGAATGAAAAGTCCTGGAGCTATTTATACCAGTTCTAGACAAAGTTTGGCCTCTATATGATGCCCAAAGACGGAGTTCTTCCTCAAGTTCCACAGAACCTTTAAGTTCATCATTGCTGCAATCAACCCGCTCAAGGAAGTTCGTCCATTCATCTGTATATTCCTAATCATTCAGTACAAGAGATTGGATAAAGAATTTAACGCATATGAAGTCAGACTTATGGCCCATAACAAACCTGGAAAGATTTTCTGCAAGTAAAAAAGAATAGACACACCATCTTCATTCTGCGCTTCAAGCTCATTTATGGAGAAAAGAACCTCCTCAGTATAGTAAGGGGTTAACACACTACAATAAAAAACAAGTCAAAATGTTGGGCAATAAATCTTGCAAATGAACTCAAAGAACATAAACTCACGATGTCAAACTTGGTGTGTGCATTTAAGGTTACAAGAAGGAAGAATACAAAAGACGAAGTAAACAAGAAAGCTGGTCTATAATTAAGTCATTCAAAGACATGCCGTTGACTTCCGTGGAAACAACAGCCCAAGACTATACAACCTCAAGAGGAGACCTACACAACCCACCAAAACTTTTATAATTCATTCCTTCCAAATTCCCCAACACACTCCATGAAGCATCCTGACCCTAAAGCTCTTACCATGACATCCAAGAACTCACCATGCCATTGGTGAATGAGATCAACCATGCTACCCAAGAGAATGTGATTCTCGAAAAGAAATACGCTCAAATGAATCCAAGATATTTGCAATGAATCAACATATATGGGCTCTCGATGTTGAAAAATATTTAGTATATAACTCTTGATGTAGGATATCAAGGAAAATAAGATTCTTACACTAATCAATTAAGAATAAGGCATAAAGATGCCAGCTTGCTAAGTTAGTAAAGTTTGTGGGTGTTGTACCACACACCTGGGTTCAGAACCCGTCTTCACCTACTTACCTATAAGAAAAAGCTGCAAAATTAAAGAAAGAATTCAAGAAACCTAAATCTTTAAAGAAATTGAACCAAAGTTATGCAATTAGTAAAATAATGAGCAAAATCCCCAAATTTGGGAGATTTCAATTTTGAAGCCCTAATAGTGAGGCGACACCATGGGAGAAGCTGTCGCCTCGATGAGGAAATCTACCATGTGGCAACCTCAGGGTGTACCAACATAGGAGGAGGGTTCCTTTGAGCCTTTACATGGACTAGGATGACTTTGGAGAGCATTGCTTTGATCCGGGACAGATTTAGAGGTGTTTGGAGAGCTTAACTATTTTGGAGGCATGTGGGACACACTTTCCTCACTTGTGGGGCCACATGTGTGTGCTATCATGAGTGCCAAGTGGTGAGATGTTATTTGTTACTTTCATTTCAATTTATCTGGTTTTTATAGTTTTTCATTTGAGTTTATAGACATTTTTTTGTGTTTGGTGGAATATGGGACACATTGGGTATATATGTTTTTTTTATATGGGATGTAAAGGGCATTTGTCACATGAGCCATTAATAAGGCTTAAGGCTTGGCC
>JAOXJP010020712.1:0-17306 GCA_025762735.1 Platanus orientalis | reverse complement strand
GTTGGATTATAATATTTTTGTCAACCATTATGTATGCATGTGTATTTTTAAAGAATATTAAAATGCAAGTATACTAATGAATCTATTTGTTTCCCTATGCATATGTAGTTAGATTATAATATGTTTCTTAAGTTTTCATGATTTTTACAATATTTCTTTTTCTATATTTCCGACATTTTTGATATATGTCTGATTTTAGCCTGACTGATATTTCCACCGACACCGACATTTTGAACCTTGGTTACATCTATCCATGGAAGAAAAACAGAAGTTAAAAAGAAGAAAGAAGAATGAAGGAAATGACAGGAAACTATATTCTTATGGTGTTCTGGAGTTTAATTTTGATTGTTTGTGTTTTGCATTGTATTTTTCTTGGAGACTTTAATGACCTCAAATTTTTTATTCTTTTGCAAGTAGTCTGGGAAAATAGAAAAAAAGAACAGGAAACTATATTCTGATTGTGTTCTGGAGTTTAAGTTTGATTGTATGTCTTTCGTGTTCTATTTTCTTGGCGACTTTAATGACCTTGGGTTTTTTTATTCTTTTGCAAGTAGTCTGTTTCTTGACTGTTCATTCTCCTGATTGATTGTAGAAGGAGGTTCTGTGAGTGTCATTCTGTTGGGGGGGGGTAGTGATCATTGGTGCCATTGAACTTACTGGGATGAAAGATAAGACATGAAACTCGTATTTCCTTTTGTTATCTCTTTATATGTACATTGGGTGGCAAATGATTATGCAGACACAGTAAGGATGTTGTTTCCAGACCGGTTCTGTCGGTTGAGAGTCGTGCTCCCTTGTTTTAACTCTCTTCTGTCTTGTCTTTTTAGTTTCACTGGTTTCTGCATTCCTCCTGGATTATAAACATAGTCACAATGCATTAATGGCTTGAAAGAATAAACTTTTAGATTTTGACCTTAATTTTTGCTTGTCTTTTATATACTCTTATCTATTTATGTGAAATATCGTTGTTGAACTTTAGGCTTTTGCTTAATCTTCCTCCTCTCCCTTTTTCAGGTGTCATTTTAGTAGTTTTTTGAATATGGGTTATTGATTCAATCATGTTTTTTGGATCAGCTTGGTCGTAGGGTTCGTGAAATGCGAGAGGCGAAGGCAGTACCAGTAGTTCAAAACTTGGAGCGGAAGGGATCAACATTAGGTCGAAAAGGGCTTAACAATTTACATTCCTTCCCTCGAGGCATGGAATGTGTAGATCCATTAGGACTTGGGTAAACTTCTCTGTTGTTGCTAATGTCACTCTTACGTTGAATACCTTGATGAATGCTGGTTTTAGTGGATCATTAAGTTTATCAGAATGCTTTAAAACTGGACTGGACCGGGCTGGCTGGTTGATTCTCCACCCAGTAATTGGACCTTCTGATCCCTGACCTCGATATACTGCAAAACTGTATTGAACTGTTAAACTGGTTGGTTGAACCAGTCAAACTGGCTTGTTAAACTGCCAAACCAGACCTAAAATTGAAACTTTGAACTGACCCATCCTACTGGCTGGGTCATATTCTGTCTAAGGCTTAAAACATTTCCTTTCTTTTTATTTATGTAAACACTTTCTGATAAATTTGCTGAGTAACTGTTCTATTTTCTGCATTCTCATGGGAGTGAGTAATGATGCATTCTCGAGGATATCTCCAAGTTTCTCCATGAGGTTATTGATGCCATCACCTTTGAGGTTGCTTTGTGGGCCATGGCTTTCCCGGAATTCAAGGGCCTATCTGTTAGTGATATAAATAGGGATTGGTATTCTAGGATTTTTCATGATGCTTAATATGCTTGTATTTTCTTTTGTATTCTCCCTTTCTTTCTTGCTTTTTGACCTCCTTGGTCTTTGTATTTTTCTCCTTCTTCCTTTTCAATAAAATTGTTATTCATAAAAAAAAGAAAAAAAAAACTTGCTGTCATGCTTATTTAGTTTTAGTGTCAACTGGAGGGACTCGAAAGGCTTTTGATAACATTGAAGTTTTTTAAAAGACATGTGAGGCTTGGCTCAAGGAGAATTCTCAAGGTGCAGCCTTTGATCTTAAGCTTGAATCCCTTAAGGCTCATGCCTTATGAGGCACAATGCACAAGTGAGGCAGCTGCCTCATACCTTGAGGCTCGCCTTATGTCATCAGCATGTGTCTCATACTGTCATACATCAAGAAAAAATATGTTGTTCATCACAACACTAAGACTTGCCAATTATTTTTCTTTTTATTAATTTTAAAAAAAATAATATTTCATCGAACAGTTTTAACATATTTAGGGTTTCTGAAGCTCTATGAAGGCTCTACTTTGGTATCTCTTTTTCTTGCCTGGGACTCTGTTTTGGGCTGCCTTTTCTTTTGCTGTGTAGTTGGGTTTGGGGGTTTTCACCTTTTGCTTAATAAAATCTTTTATCTATATAAAAAAAAGGAAAAATGAAGGCTCTATTGTTCTATTTCATATTAAGGATGTTCCTAACGAACATTTAAGGGTTTTGGAGCCACTGGCTACAATTGTTTTTAGTCTTATTCACAACCATTTGCTGAATTAGAAATACTTGATTTCTCTTTTCTTTTGTGATGCAGGGGCACAAGAAACCAGGCCTGTTAAAGTATACAACGTCTAATTTTGTTCAATTGAGCCTGCATGTGGGCCTACAGATGGGATTTTAAGTGGCATAACCTTAGATCTTCTTTGGTCTAACTATTGGGCTTTTCTAGGTCTATAGTGGGACAGCCCATGGTTCTTTTTCCTTGTTGGCCATATAGTTGTCTCTAGGTCTGACATGAATTTCCAAAGCAAGTAAATTATTGTTATTATTATTATTATACCGTTTTTGAGAGGCAAGTGGGTGAGGTGTTAGTCACGAGTAGGTGAGATTTTTTTTTTAGATAAATAAATTGTATTATATGCAAAAGGAGGGGATGAGGGATCCCCAGCCCAACATACAAAGTTGAGGGAAAGTTGACTGAGATCGTTTGGTCATGTGTGACAAAGACCAATTACTGATCCAGAGAGTAGAGAGATGGTGCAAGTTTAAGGCATTACATGGACAAGAGGAAGGCCAAAATCAGCTTGGGTTGAATTAGTGAGGAAAGACATGGGTGCTTGTGATTTAATGGTAGATATGGCCCTAGATAGAGTGGAATGGTGGAACAGGATTCGTGTAGCTGACCCAAGTAGTCGGGATAAGGCTTCATTGTTGTTGTCTGTTTTCTTTTAATTTGTCAAAATAGATTCTGCCATGTCAAAAGATTTCAGTTCGCTGGATGCCACTTGTTGTTATGTGAATCAACTTATTTTTCTGTTATCCTTCTTTTATGTGATTGCAAACTAATATTGTTTTCTTGTCATCAATCTCTAAACTTGGAGTTTTTGGAAGTGGTTCATGTTTGTACTTCAACTCTGTAATTTAGGTTTGCTCCATTATAGAGTGAAGTGGTATAGTTTTACGTTATCATGCATTGACTTTTCTTGATAATTTATCTGACTTTCTGTTCTATACTGACAGGATAATAGATAACAAGTCATTAAGGTTGATCACTGATACTTTGGAAAGCTCTCCAGCCAAGCTTGATAGAGATCATTTAGATACTGGCACTCGTGGTATTCCATTGTTTATTGCATTTGATTTATTTGATGCACAAATGGAAATTTAATTTTTATCATTGTTTATTTATAGCATTCTTATTTTTGGGACTGTTCAAGTTTCGGACTGTTTTATTTCCTCCTATCTTTTGTCATATGAAGTACTGATTTGAAACTTAGCTTCCCACCACCCCCATGTTTTATCTTATAGAACTCATTTATTTTATCCACTCTAGATTACAGATGCTTATTGGAATTGTGTATCGTCATGTGTGAGCTTGTGTTTATATATATTGTTTGCTTACTTGTGGTTGCATTTCAGGCATTTTTTTCTTTAGTTTTTACCTTTTTTTTATTAGTGAGTGAAACTTTATTAAGTGAGGAGGCAAGGGAAGTAATTGCCTGCATATAAGTGTTAGTAAATCAATATGGTGGTGTTTTATTGCAATTATAATTGGTGTGTAAATGTATACCGTCATGGGATGCATTTTCCCCAAGAGCATTGTGAGAAAGTCATATCCTACGCCAACTTATTGTGCGTGAGTATGTGTGAGGGTAAGGGGGCTCAGCATGACTCAGCTCATGCTATAATGCCTTTACTATATAAATATTAATGAATATTTAACTTGCATATAGCTGGCTTGGTGTTGTAACTTGTTAGTAAATATATCACCTTTTCAACCTATGAAGGTGTAATTTTTGCAATGACGGGTGAAATTCTGAAAACCTTTTTCAGTCCCATTCTTAAGGCAGACTCAAATGAAACAGAAATTAAAATCTCTTATGGCCTTTGAATTTTCAAGAATAATTCAAATCCCTCATGCTTCTTTGAATGCCTTAAAATTGGGGTGGTGAAGGGGGGCCAGCGCATAGCTCATGTGGTCAACCATATTAAAGAGTTTATTAGAAGATTGACTAATTTTTTCCTCCCACGTTCTAAGAAATATATATAATTTGGCAGATACATTTGCATAAACTGGTGTAAACAAAGATTTTTTTTCTTCCTTTTTCATATTTATGGAATTTTTTTCTAAGCTATGCACTTATCTTCTTATTATTTGTAAAGTGCACTTATCTTCTTTTTATTTATAAAGTATATCTGATAAGTATCATAAAAGGAGAAAAAATCAATTGTTCTTTATTGTGGATGAAAAAAGAAAATGTTATTAGTAATGTACAACCAGTCAGTGTAAACTACTGAGACAACTCAACATTGTTGTCTTTTTTTATCTTTCCTCAAAGATCCAAACAGAATCCTAATACTAGATTTGCATCTTCTATTCTCTGGGTTTCTCCCACTCGACCTCTCAGTGATCTTGCAGCCATATTATCTGGTTGTTTGGCATTTCCTTTTTTAGGATCTATTACAGAGAATAATTTGGGAAATGCTATTAGATGTGTGGAAAATTTTGACCTTTCTTGGAGGTTGACTTGCGTGATTGATCACATTAGAGTTTTGTAGAAGTTTAATGCAGAAGTTATGTCATTAGTTAAATGATATTGTGAATTTATTAGCAAAGAATGCTTTCCTATAATAGTTACTAAACTCTATTCGTTTGATTTTTGTGATGAATTGTCCTTGTACATTTTCTCTTGTTCTAGTACAGTATTGGTACTTTTGAAGAAAAGAAGTGCTTAATAACCCCTCATCAATTTCAATTGTTGATGTTGATGTATTGTTTATTTTGTTTTCAACTCCTTTCTCAAGAATTATTCTTCCTGAATCGTTACCCATTGGTTTATAAATTTTATTTGTTGTATCCAGGCTGTCATTGTGTCCAAAATGGATATCTCCTGAATATCTTTTTACTTATTATTGGAGCCACATTGGTTATTTTAACATTTGAATGCCATTTTTTTTTGGCTATTATGGTTTGGCATCAATCTATACCTGAATTTTTGCAGAAAAGTTGATGTATTTCTCAGAGAAGTTTGACGCAAAGCTATTTCTATCCCGGATACACCAAAATACAACTGCAGCAGACCTAGAGGGTGGTGCCCTTATTTTAAAAACTGATCTTAAAGGACGGACTCAGCAGAAAAAACAACTAGTGAAAGAAAATTTTGACTGTTTTGTTTCTTGCAAGACCACAATTGATGGTATGGAACCATTATTTCTTACCTGGATTTCTTGACATTATCTTTTGTGATAGCAATCTAGCCAAGTTAGTTTTCGTTGTTACTCTGTTGTTTGTGTACATTTTCCATTTGAATAATGCTTGCTATGGCTTCTAGTAGTGCCTCGGTTGTGGACCAAGGTTAGTCAATTCAATGTTTTTCCTTTTTCCAAGTTGTTGGTGCATTAAATTTCAATAGGGACGAAAGGTTAGGGTTTTGTTTTTCTGGTTTTTATCGAGAAGGTTAGTTTAACCCTGGTCAGCCATTTCCTTAAATGGTGTGCCACAACGAGGGACGATGACCCAACTTCGAGAAGAACACAACAGGACATAGGAAACCGATAATGTTTTGGGGGTTTTTCTGGCGTAAGGTGGTTTTCTAATCGGGGTTTCTTCAAGGATCAATGCCGAGGCGTCCCCCCACTTTCCCTCGTGGTTGGTCCCCAGGAGATTTGGTCAATAATCCCAGGAGAAGGCTCGTAAGTCACTATCGAAGGACAAGAAGAGGGATTTTTTGGAGGAAGATGACTTCTACAACTCATCATACAGGGATTTGGCTCTCAAAAATCTGGTTTGCCCGTCTCTCTCTCTACCAGAAGTGAAAATCCATGGGGGTTTAGCGGTTCTCAGCTTCTCTGGGGAGGAGATTAAACTGAGAGTTGAGAGGTTGGAAACTCGCTTGGTGGCTAAGGTTGTGGCAAATAATCCCAGCCTTCATGTTCTCCAACAATGGGGGAAAAGAGTGAAGGATCCGGGGGGGGGGGGGAGCTTCAAGTCAAAAAGATGCCCTAAAGGGCTGTTTCTTTTTCACTTTCCCATCTAAGTAGGAGGCCAAGAGTGTGCTGATAGGGCTGTCAAGCCGAGCAAGCTCAACTTGGCTTGGAGCTCATCTTGTCATGAGCCAAGTCTGATCCTTGTTTTAAGTGAGCCTGAGCCTAGATTTGAGCTCGTTTCCTAAGCGATCTTGAGCCGAGCTTCATTAAGCTCGCCTCGTTATATATATATATATGTGTGTGTGTGTGTGTGTGTGCGTGCGCGTGTTTGTGTGTGTACTGTGGCTCCATTATTTTCACCATCATTGGCACCGTCACTTTACTGTTATCTAGGGTTATTTTTATTGTGAGTTTTGGAATGTTGGAATTGTTTACGTAAAACAAATATTCACCATTATTGAGAGCTTTATGGTATTAGGATGAGGCTTAAACTTAGATTCAAGATTCAGACCAGGGTTCTTGAGATTGGGTTTTGTGGTCAATGATGCAAGGTGCTTTCTTCCATTTCTGAATTTTGTAGTGGGGCATTAGGTTTATGGGCAATTGATTATTTGGGATTTTGTGAGGTTGAGGGTATGATTTTGTGAGGTTTTTGTAGTGGGTCATAAGTTTTATGGGTCTGGGTCTGGGTCTGGGTCTTGTTTATCATCTCCATTTCTCTCTTGGTGCAATGTTGCTGTTGTTGGTGACGATTAGGTCGGGTTCTGTATATCAAATATTTTTCCCTAAAAACCTCCCTGCCCGATGGGAGGAAGACGGATAAGAGGTAGGAGATGGGGGTCACTTTGCCAGTGTCAGTGACAATGGTGGAGCATTGTGATGCTGGTGATAATGTGCTCGACTTCTATCTGACAAAGTATTCATGAAAGAGAAAAGAAGCATCGTTGTCGGAGGAAGACAAAGAAGAGATAAAATAAGAGGGTTATTTTGTTCATTTTAAAATTTATTTATTTTTAGAAGAGAAAAATAGTGACGTGGGTGCTATTATTTGTGTTTGAGAGGAGTCTGTGTGTGTGTTGTGAGCACATAAAGACATTGAGCTGATGGGCCGTTAGGCTGTTGGGCTTTTTTTTTGGCTGACAAGCCGAGCTGAGCCTAAGCTCGGTAACTCATTACCTTTATGTGACGAGCCCAAGTTAAGCTAGGTAAAGCTTCGCTCGTTGACACCCCTATGTGCTTATGGAAGGCAACAAAGCTTGGGATGGTGGTTGGGTGGTTGGATCCTCCTGGATGTCTACCATCCGAATGCTGTCTATAGTAGAGACAGCAGGTCGACAGAGTGTGTATTTGGGCAAATGGTATTTTGACCCATCTGTGGGGGCTGCAACTTTCCAAGCCATTGGTGACCTCTATGGAGGTTTACAGGAAGACGATGCCTCAGATCCAAGATCAATGGAGTGGGTCAAACTTTAAGTGAGGAGACCTGAGCAAGCTCTGCTGGTGATATGGGTGTTGAATGGAATGCTGCGCTATAATGTTGCTGTTCGGTAGGCAGAAAACCCGATGTTCATCCTCGTTTCCGAACCTCTTTCGACAGGTCATCTAGGGTTAGACCGGGTCCAGCGTGTTAGTCCAGTCTGTACGTAGGGAAGGTGGGAGGTGCGGTATAGGGAAAGAGATTATGTTTGAATTTCAAAAAGTACGGTGTTGGAGATCATAGACCTGAGGGAAATGAGATTGGAGAGATGGAAGGGAAGGACCGAGAAGGGATAGACCAAATTGATAGAATCAACCGTGGTTGAGCTGGAGAAGGTCGGGCCAAAGAATATTGGGGGCCAAACCGGATCAAGTTGGTCGATCTATAATCCTTAGAAGTTGCAGGCTTGAAGTCCTTGGGCCTCGTGAAGGAAGGAGGTCTCGGGACAGGTTCTTAATGAAGGCCCCTTGGAAGCCTTACTCCAAGCCTGACGTTGGTAAGGATAGGCCCAAGGCTGGTCCATTTTAGAAAGGGCTTGATGAGCCCGGCTCACCAACGGCCCACATATTTGCTTTTTAGGAGAAAGGTCCTGACTTTCTTTTCGAGGAGTAAACCTTGGTTAGGGCTCGGAAGTGGAACAAAAATAGATAAAAGGCAGGTGGTATAAGGGATCACCCTCAGTTGATCACCAACAATCTCTTCGGGGTTCCAAACATCATGAAGCAAAGGGGTATCATCATAAATGAGAACAAGAAGGATGGGAGCAAATTCAAAGACGTGTTGGAGCCAAAAGGTAAAGGGAAAAGTAAGATCACCAAGGCTGACTCTAGCAATGATGATACCGAGGACTAGTATGGTTCGAGGTCTGGATATGACTCTAGTTTTTCGAGGCCTTTTTTGAGTTAGTAGGGCTAGTGAAAAATTGTGATATGCAGGGAGGGATAACGGATAATGGCGATTTGCAAGGAGGGTCTAAGGACATCGCTAATAGAGAAAATTTAAGGGTGGACATGGGGAAGCTTGAGGGTCATGCTCTTGGAGAGTTGATTAGAAGATGGGGTGATTATTCGTTGGAAGCAAGTGGAGGGGAGGGAATAATGGAGGTAAGCCAGAGAGAGGAAGGGCTCACAGAGGTCAGGGGTGAAGATTTGTAGGTTGTCTTAGAAGCTGAGCCAATTCTAATGGCTAATGCTTCTTCCTCCATCGTCGTTTGATTGGGTCATTAGGTAGGTTGCTTAGGTCAGTACATGTATGGGGATATCTTTTAAGGGAATGGAGCATAAGGTGGCGGAGCTCTTTCAAGAAATAGGGCGCAATGGAGCTGGAGCCTGAGTAGGCCTAAGTTGCTGTTCAAAGGAAGATCAACAAGAAGCCATTCCAGGGAATTGAAGAATTTGGAATCTAGTATCAATTATGATGGGAATTCCAGGGAAGGGGAAAGGAGGAGTAGGAGGGGGCATTAAATTTCAACTGTTCTTAATGCAGACAAACATCGTTTCTTGGAATGTTAGGGGGTTAGGGAGGGAAGAGAAAAGGTGGGGTGTGAAGGACTTAATCCAAAGATGGAAGGTGGATCTTTTTATCTTTTAGGAGGCTAAACTTCATCTAATTTCTTTCAAAGACCCCAGAGATCTATAGAGGAGGCCATTTCGATATATTCATAAACTGTCAGATGGGAGAGCAGAGGGAATTTTAGTAGCATGGAATTCGAATCGTATTGAAGTGTTTGATTCTAGAATTGGAGAATTTTCTATGTCAGTTATGTGAAAAAATAAGGAGGATGATTTTTTGGACTTTCTTTGGGTTGTATGGCCCATGTGACCAAGAGATGTCATAAACGATTTCCTTAAGAAAGGAAGGGGGCTATGAGATTCACTCCGCAGATGAGTGGGTTCAATCAATTTATTGATGATCATTGCTTGATAGATTTATCACTGAAAAAGGGGCCTTGTTTTCTTGTCGAATAGGTAAACTGGTAGCAGGATTGACAAATTTTCACTTTCCCCAAGTGGGTTTAGCATGCCTCCTTTATGTCCTAGGAGGTTCTTCCTAACCCCAGATTGGATCACCTAGCTATTCTCTTAAAAGTAGGTGACAGGAAGTCTGGACCATGTCCTTTTAGATTTGAGTTGATGTGGCTGGATATACCGGGATTCAAGGAGAAGCTGAGGGAGTGGTGGGAAGAGGAAGGTATCGAGGGTTCTGCAAGTTTTGTTTTTGCGGAGAAATTGAAGAAGCTTAAATGTAGAATTATCAAATGGAATAAGGAGGATTTTGGTATAATGGGGGTAAGAAAACAAAAATGTCTAGATAGGCTGTTGGAGTTCGAGCTTTTAGGTCAGCAGGCTTCTCTTTTTGAGGAATCCAAACGGGAGTACAACAAACTTCTCAAAATGGAAGAGATTTCTTGGCATTAGAAATCTAGAGTGAGTTGGCTTAAAGTGGGGGATAAAAACACTCGCTTATTTTACAAAATGGATAATATGCGGAATATCACCAATTCTATTGTGGATATGAAGATCAATGGTGAGTGGGGTTAAGATGATTCTAGTGTTAGAGATTACATAGAGGAATATTACAAAAAGATTTACACGGATCCCTTTCCTGTGCGCCTAGAGATAGTGGGAATCGATTTTGACCAAATAGGGGAGGATCAGATGAGATGGCTAGAACGCCCTTTCTTTGAATGCCAACTTTAAAAAGTATGGAAGACGACAAGGCCCCGAGCCCTGATGGGTGTCCTATCAAATTAATCAAGATATGTTAGGATTTTGTGGGGGAAGATGTGATGGAAGCCATTTATGCTTTTGATGAGAGAGATTAGTGGTGTAGAAGCCTTAGTGCGACTTTCATTTCCAAGATCCCTAAAAAGGAGGTGACGTTTGAGATTAGGGATTTTCGGCCTATAAACCTAGTGGGGTGTCTTTACAAGATCCTGTTGAAGTCTCTTGCTATTAGACTTCATGACATTATCCCTAGTGTGATTTTGGCATTCCAGAATGCTTTTATTCATGGTGGACTGATTACGAACTGTTCTTTGTCAGCCAATGAATGTATTGTTGCAAGAATCAAGTTAGGAAAGGCAAGAGTTGTTTGTAAGATTGATATAGAGAGCTTATGACCATGTGAATTGGCACTTCCTTGACTTCATGCTTGAAAGATGGGCTTTGTGGAACGCTAGAGGAACTTGATGAAAATTTGTGTGACTTCGCCCTCTTTTTCCATCTTAATTAATGGATCCCCGAAAGGTTTCTTTAAGGGAGACCATAGTCTTACACAAGGAGACCTGCTGTCCCCGTATCTGTTCATCATTGTTGTGGAGATTCTCAGTCGGTTGGTGAGGAAAGCAAGAAATTTCTTGGATGCTAGAAGGATTCTCATCAAGTGGAAGGGGCCCCTTCAGTGTTTTTATCCAATATGCAGACGATTCTTTATTTCTGATGGGGTTTAATCTAGAGTTGCTTTGCAATTTGGGATGCATTTTGCTGATATTGGAGATGGTGTCAAGGCTAAAAGTTAATCTTGGTAAATCCAAATTATTCCCGGTTATCTGCGTTCCCAACATAGATTGGTTGACGTCCATCTTGGGCTGCGAGGTGGAGTCTTAGGGCTCCCCCTAGGGGCGAAGATGGCTTCAATAGCCTTATGGAACCTGATTATTGAAAGAATGGAGAAAAGACTTGCAGGTTGGAAGGAGAGGTACCTATCCAAAGGGTAAGTTGGTCTCTTGTTGAGGAGTGTTCTCTTGTGCCTTCCTATTTACTACCTCTGTTTATTTTCTGCCCCACTATCTATAGTAAATAGGATGGAGCAAATACAATGGAAGTTCCTTTGGCAAGCTGACTAAGAGCTAAAGATTCATTGGGTTAGTTGGTTAGACATATGTAAACCTTTGGACTAGGGAGGCTTAGGAATCAGATCGGTTTGGATCCTTAACAAATGACTCTGGAGATTTAGGATAGAAAGAGTCTCTTTGGAGGAAAGTTGTAGCCGGAAAGTACAGGGAAGCCCTAAATGGGTGGGAAAGCCGGCAGCCTATGGGACCTGTAGACTGTGGTATTTGGAAAAGTACTTTTAAGGGGCTTGGCTCTCTTAAGAGGTTCTGCCGCTTCAAAGTCAATAATGGGTAAAGGGTTTTCTTTTGGGAGGATGTTTGGTGCTCAGGAGACGCCCTTAACAGAATTTTCCCTTGCTTTGGGCTAGCTGAGGCCAAAATGGGGTCGGTGAAAGATCATTTGATTTGGTCAATATCTTTTTGTTCGTGGAAATTTCATTTGAGGAGAAACCTGAATGATTGGGAGGTGGGAGATATGGGTAGGTTTTTTAATATTCTTGACAGTTATGGCCTGGGCAACGGAGAGTTGGAGTATGAGAGGATATGGGTCTTGGACGAGAGTCGGGGTTTTTGGTTAAATCCCTTATGAGGCTTTGGTGCAAGGTGAGCCCTCGGTTTCTCAGCCAAATTCATCTGGAACTCCTTGGTTCCTTCCAAAGTCTCATTCTTTCTATGGCTGCTGTGGTGGGACAGGGTCCCGACTATGGATTACATTATTCATAGAGGGTTTATCTCCTCAAATATTTATAGTATGTGCTGTGAAGAGAATGAGTCATCCAGCCATCTGTTCATGTTCTGCCCGACAGTGGCAGCTCTATGGGACTATGTCTTGGTCAGATTTCAGGTCTATGGTTGTCATACCACAGACCTGGGTTCAAAATCTGTCTTCTCCTATAATTACCTATAAAAAAAACGGTCTACTGGGTTTTCCCAAGATCCGTGAGAATGCTTCTGGAGTGTTGGCCTTATCAATCATTTTTGGGCGTAAGCAGTATTGGCAAGGCAGCTTGGAAGTTAATTCCTTTTGTTATCTGTTGGACCTTGTGGTTGGAGCAGAATCAGTGAATCTTTGAAGGCGTTTTGTTTCCCTTTAGCAGTATAATGGAGTTGGTGATTTCAAAGCTCTTTGATTGGCTATCTTATGGGTCTATGGGGATGTCCATGAGATTTCAAGATTGGTTGTTTGATTGGGATTCACTGTTGTATGAGGGGTAGGGGTTTTTGGGGTGGCTTGCTGATGTAGCCTTGTTCTCCTTGTTTGAGCCAGCACATTCCTGATGCTGCTGGGCTCCTTCTCATATCGTTCTTTTTTCTTTAATAAATTACCTTATAAACAAATCATTGTGAGGAGAATTCTGAACTCTTGTGCAGATATCGAGTCAAAATTGAAGCGGATAGAAGAAGATCCTGAAGGTGCAGGAACTGCTCACTTGTTTAATTGTATACAGAGCGTCAGTTCATTGGCGAATCGTGCTTTTGAGCCTCTATTTGAGAGGCAGGTGGGGAAAATTGTAATATTGATTTAATTTGCAAGTGTGAACTGATTGGGGTGCCATTTGGGTTGAATATGCCTTATTTATTTACGCTGACATGAATGTAGGTTCAAGCTGAGAAGATCAGGTCTGTTCAAGGAATGCTCCAGAGGTTCCGGACGCTATTCAATTTGCCAAGTGCAATTCGTGGGAGCATCAGCAATGGTGAATATGACTTAGCGGTTAGAGAATACAGGAAAGCAAAGTCTATTGTTCTGCCTTCCCATGTAAGTAAAAAATCTCCTCTTCTTAACCAACTTTGCTTTGTAATTTTGTTTGGGTTAGGCCGGCCTTTACTCATCTCATCCATTGCCGTCAGTTAAATCTTGGGATGGTTGAATTTGACCTTGTATTCAATTCTTAACTGCAGTTTTCTTCATTCAATTGTTTCTGTGATACAATCCATCATCCATTCTTTGGAAATTTTCTGAATCCTTTATAAATATAAAAAGATTATGGCAGAACATATATTCAATCCCTGTGATCTTGGTCACGATGATTTCTGTATCATTTGTTTATCAATTAAGGAAGTCACTGTTCTGGATAATACTGTTATTCCCTAGGGAAGAGGCTGATCCAATAATTCAAGTCCAAGTGTTACTAGTTATCCGATTCTATGCTGTAATTTTTCCATTTTGTTTCATGAGTACACTTTAAAATTAGATTTCGTACTTTTTCAAAACAAGCCTATATTCTGACACTGGTAGGATGTAGATGGCAACTTGATAGAGTATTTGACTTAAACTTTCATGTGTATATTGGAAATAAAAATGTGTAACTGTCTTTGTCATTACTTTGATAATGAGAGAGGTCATGTTTCATATTAAGGTGCAGTAATACTGCTTCATATTTAAATCAACATTTGGCTGGGAAAAAAAATGCTGTTTGAGGTGGAAAGCATAGCTCAAGTAGCATGGTTCAGTAGTTAGTCGGTGATGTGGCATCATGTATTGTCCTGTGGTCTGAACTCTGAAGCGTACTCAGTTTTCATATATTTCTGTATTATTTAACTCTATTCTGTGTTCTATAGCATATATTTCTGCATAATTTATTATTATTATAATTATTTACATACTTGCATCAGGATTAATAAGTTGTCAGGGGATAACTTAGAGTTCTCTCAACTTGGGAAAATTCCCTTATCATTTTATTATTTTTTTTGGTCAGAGATTTCACCAGATGGAGTTGGGATGATTACATTTTGAGGGAATTCCACATTATGAGATAATGCTTGAGGTTCTGAAATTGGAGTTTTGCTATTTCTTCCTTTCTTCATCTTTTGTAATCCTCTTTACCAATTGCTGCTGGGGTCCAGGTTTCCAGATTTCAGAGATCACCTTCTGGTGAGGTGGTGCTGAATTGTTTCTAGCTTGTCAACAAAATGTGTTGCTTAATATTTTGCAAGCATCTTTATAAGTTAGAGTTGTGTCTAGCTTTTGGGAGCCCATGTGGCACAGGAGCAAAAAATGCAAGAAACTAGTCCTGGAAATGTCTGTAAAACAGCCCCATTATCATCCGATTGGGCCTGCATGTGGGCCAAGATATGGGCTTCTAAGTGGACCTAATATTTTTTTAAGAAAAGGGAAAAGTAATCCCCAAAAACAGAACAAAAGAGAGCCCATTTGCCCATGGAGAGAAGGCCAGGCTGCCAAGGGAACTGAAGAATTTGAAGTGGGGCTTGACGTATACTAAAGGTGTTTCCACTGTGGATGAGGGGACTGGAAGAAGAACCAGGGGATCTAAATCAATGGGCCGATGAAGTGCACCATATTGTCCTGGAATATTAGGGGTCTGGGTAGCCTAAATAGAAGGAGATTGGTAAGGGAGATGGTGATTAGATACGAACCAGACATTGTTATCCTGTAGGAGACAAAGCTGGAAAGAATAGATAGTGTGGTTGTGGAAAGTCTATGTCAATTTGCTAGGGTGGATTGGGCAGCTCTTCCTTCGGTGGGGGCGGCAGGAGGGATTGTTATATTTTGGAATAAGGATGTGGTGGATCATGAAGATATCTGGATCGAGAATTTTTCAGTTTCAATGGTGGTAGCTATGTCTGGCAATAACCAACATTGGATTCTTACTGGGGTTTATGGTCCTTCCTCTGGTAACCATTTGGAATCGTTTCTGGCTGAGTTACAATCCATTAGAAGCAGGTCGGGCTTACCTTGGTGCTTGGGGGGGGTTTAACGAGGTGTTATTCTTGGAGGAGAGGAATAGGGCGGTGAGGAGGACAGGGGAAATTGATGAGTTTTGTGATTTCGTGGATGGTAATGAGCTCCTAAATCTGCCAATCTCAGGGGCCCGTTTCACTTGGTCTAATTTGCAGGAGAGGACATCTCTAAGCAAGTTAAACAGATATTTGATTTCCATGTGTTGGGAGGAGATCTTTTCTCTAGTTTGTGTTCAGGCTTTACCAAGGGTTGGTTAAGATCATTGTCCTGTTTTATTGAAAGGAGGGGAGGTTGCTCAGTTGGGGCCCTAGCCTTTTAGGTTCCAAAATATGTGGTTGATGCATCCTGGTTTTGTTGAACTGGTCAGAGTCTGGTGGGATAGTTTTGAGGTGCAAGGCCCCCTAGGTCAAAGATTCAGATTGAAATTAAAAAGGCTTCGGAACGCTTCAAGAGTCTGGAATAAGGAGGTTTTTGGTGACATCGAGAGGAGAAAGAAGTCATGCTTGGAGGACATATCTAGGTGGGATAAGATGGAAGAGGATCAAGGCTTGGATGTGGGAGATTTGGCTGGACGGAAGGAGGTCCAAAGGGAGCTAGAAAGGGTCCTTGAGATGGAGGAGGTTATGTGGCGTCAAAAGGCTAGAGTGCAATGGCTGAAGGAGGGTGACCAAAACACTAAGTTATTTCACAGGATGACATCAGTTAGAAGATCGATCAATTTTATCCCCTACCGTAAAGTTAGGGAGAGTACGGTGGAGAGTGTAGATGATATGCATACTCATATGGAGGGATACTTCAGTACTTTATATAGGGATGATAAGCCCCACAGATTGAAGCTGGATGACATGCAATTTCCTCTTTTAGCCAATGGTCAGGCAGAATGGCTAGAGAGGCCATTTGAGGAGGATGAAGTTAAAAAGGCGTTATGGCTTCTAGATGGAGATAAGGCGCCGGGGCCGGATGGATTCACAATTGCATTCTACAAACATTGCTGGGTGGTAGTTAAAAAGGATCTCATGCTGGTGTTTGAGGAGTTTTATGAAAAATGTTTCCTAGATAGAGGTAGCAATGCCCACTTACATAGCCCTAATCCTAAAGAAAGAAGGGGCGAACCAGTTGTCGGATTTCAGACTTGTGAGTTTGATAGGGAGCACTTATAAAATAATATCCAAGTGTTTAGCGCTACGCCTTAAAGAAGTGCTTCCAGGTTTAATTCCAAGGGAGCAAGGGGCATTTCTTCAAGATAGGTCCATGGCTGATGGAGTGTTGTGTGCTAATGAGTTGATTGATGCCAATATTCGTCAAGGAAGGCTTGGGATTCTATGCAAGCTGGATTTGGAAAAAGCCTATGATCATGTGAATTGGAAATTCCTTATGTACGTGCTTCGGAGATGTGGTTTTGGGGTCAAATGGAGGCAATGAATTTGGAGTTGCGTTAGCCTGACTTCTTTTTCTGTGTTACTTAATGGGATCCCAAAGGGGCACTTTGAGTGCAGTAGAGGCATTCGTCAGGGGGATCCAATTTCCCTTCTTTTGTTTCTTTTGGTGGCTACTGTGTTGGGAAAGGCTGTAGAGGTTGGAATGTTTGAAGGTTTTTCCCCAGGAAATGGAGGTCCGATGGTCTCCCACTTGCAGTTCGCAGACGATACCATCATCTTCTACGATAACTCTTTGAGGCAGATAAGGTTGCTTAGATGTGTGTTGCGATGTTTCAAGGTGGTATCAGGCCTCAGATTAAATCTGGGAAAATGCATTCTATTCCCTATTGGTGAGGTTCCTAATTTGGATCAGCTAGTGAGACAATACAAGTTGAAGGGGCTAGGACTAGAGGAAGGCCAAAATTGACCTGGGTGGAGGTAGTAAAGAGGGACATGGCAGCTTGTAATTTAACAGC
>JAOXJP010020701.1:0-17308 GCA_025762735.1 Platanus orientalis | reverse complement strand
ATTCACAGTTTTCTGCTGCTTTGCCTGGTATTTATTTTTCTTTGAAGTATGTGGAGAAAACATTAGATGATGGCACCCATTAAAAATCAATTTTTTAAAGCTTGTCTCTAGTTGTGTTCTTATTTTTTTGTTCCTCTGTTACTGATGCAGGACTGTTTATTTTATTTCATTATTGGATTGAATTTTGACTGAAGATGGAGGGAGATACATTTTCGGGTCTTGGCAATGGTACCCAAGTAGATAACAAGGTAGTACAGACGTTTCAGAAGAGCTTTGTTCAAGTCCAAAACATCTTAGATCAGAACAGGTTGCTTATCAATGAGATTAACCAGAATCACGAGTCGAAAATCCCCGATAACCTGAGCAGAAACGTGGGTCTGATCAGGGAGCTTAATAACAATATCAGGAGGGTGGCTGATCTCTACGCAGACCTTTCAAGCTCCTTCACCAAATCCATAGAAGCTTCATCTGAGGGGGATTCAAGTGGGACCTTGAAATCGGATGGGAAGCTTGGCCAGAAAAGAATTAGACCCGGTTAGTAGCTTGAGCTGATCCCTGCCTAGAAACTCTGTACCAATTCTTTACAGTAAGATAGAAGAATTTACAGTGTTAACGCTAGTAGGATTGGATTAAATCCTGTAACTCTTCTAAGTCGGTATTTCGGATTCACCTTACTAGACACAGTTCTAATTTGATCATATTTCCCCATTGTAATTCTATTTATCTGTCATATCCCTTGAAAAGTAAGCCTATGTCATCAATTCTTCTATTTTGGTGTTGCTTATGATCTAGATGAATTCTATTGAAATGGGAAATTAAGGGCTGAATAATATTGTGTGTTTTTCCTTGTTCTGCTTCTTGATTTG
Organism: Platanus orientalis; assembly: GCA_025762735.1. Classification (NCBI taxonomy): domain Eukaryota; kingdom Viridiplantae; phylum Streptophyta; class Magnoliopsida; order Proteales; family Platanaceae; genus Platanus; species Platanus orientalis. The sequence continues at coordinate 16,442 of JAOXJP010020701.1, read as the reverse complement.
TTGGGTGATTGTTGTTAGGTTTATGTGTGTTTTATGTGATATAAATATATTTTGATGAACCCAATTTGGATTTCTTTGATTTCATGAAAGGAGGTTTAAAGCTTTTACTTTATCCTAGCCGTTTTGGGTTGTCAAAAAGTTTGATATCTGATCTGGGTTTTTATCATTTTTCTCTCAATCATTCTTCTCTGATAGAGTTTCTTTCATTCCTCTACTTTTGATGGAAACTCTCAACCATCCCCACTATTCTTTCCCATCTCAGTCTGATGTGATTCCCTTTCTAGACCCTTGTTAAGGATTGAAGTGAAGTGGGGGTTGATACTGTTCTAATTCAAGTCCTTTCCCTTAAAATCAGGACTTCTGATTAAAAGTCCTTTCCCATAAAATCAGAACTTTTTCTTCTTTTTTTACATAGAAACAACTGCTCATGATTCCATCACTTTGTGGAAGGAGAGAACATGCATTTCTACAAAGACCTGCAAAGCTAGTGGGGGGATTGCATGAAGATGCTTTGGGACAATTGGAAGAAAGTAACTTCAGATGATCTTTTTTGTTCCCAAATTACACCACAAGACCAGAATCTCAGATAAGAGATGATAAGCTTTTTGACCACTGTTCTGTTCTAGCCAATGGCAATCTCCTTGATGACCCTGTTTGGAAAGATAAATATATATATATATATATATATATATATATATATAAGAAACAATAAAGAAGAAAAGGAGCTTAGGTAGTTTAATACAAAGCACTAGAGTTCAAAGGGAGACAGATATTCATAACCAGTGACCCCAGCAACAGGACAAGGGCCCCAAAGGTTCTTTTTGTAGATGGAACTGAACTCCATCGTGCTTATCCTTTCCTCTACTTAGATTCTTCTCTCTCTGTGGCTTCATGTTTCACACTTCCCCTCTCTCTCTCTCTCTCTCTCACACACACACATTGATTGGGCAACTGCCTTTGTTGGTCCACCAGTTACTATTTTCTCTTTTTCTTTTTTTATTTTTTCCCCATCTAGAAGCACAACTTGATCTCATGAAATTAGGAGATGACTGCTGGAAATAGGTAGCTTCTGGTTTACATTTTAAATAATGATGATGTGGGTAATACTCCATCTACTGTTATTAGTCATAAGTATCAAATGAGTCAGATCTAATGGCATAATAAGTGATTGACCATTGCTAAATATAACCTGACCCATGGTTAAGTGGCGTATGCTTGGGCTTGAATTTTTTTTATTAGGTAGGATATCTACACCCAAAAGAGTATGAGTAATGCTTTTAGTGACTAAACTTAAATAATAATACTAGTAATCATAATTGAGAGATAAGACCATGTGACTAGGCTCAAACATAATCTCGCGAATAACTCGCTAATTGGATACATGCCAGTCATCAATAGAGCTAAACATGTACTGCTGAAATACACCGGATCCAACAAGGAGACTTGAACCAGAACATAAATTTTATGAACATTCTTTATTTAAGGCAATCTTATCAGTTAGTCTAAACCAAGCCAAGTCAAACCAAGCTTACTTTTACCCAAAAAAAAGAAACAAAGCATACAGCTTTTTAACATGCAAAGAGGAAATCAACTTTTTTCTTCTCTTTTGGTTCCTTATATTTCAAGAAAGTTAGGGAAGATAGCCAAAGGCCTGTGTGAACCTTGGACTCATGCTATAAAGGATTAGAATTCACAAGTACTTAAATGATTGCTTGGATTTAATTAGAGGTAATTCAGTTCCATCATCCCTCATGTGCATGACTATCCCCTTGGACCAATGTGTCATGGACTTAGCTTCCTTTTAAGCTCAAGCTGTGTGGCACCCTGCGGATTCCCTTTGGATTAGGTATGAATGCCCAGGTGTGAAAGAAGTGCGAACTGCACTTGGGCTGGACACATCAGCATCAAATAGTGAAAAGCATACCTCAAAAAGTGTGAATCACTTTTTTGGGACTGATGTGTCAGGCCCAAGTGCTTTTTGCACCAAAGCCGAAGCATTGTGGATTTGGTTTGCTTTCCTATGAACGCCTGAGATCCGCTGGGCAGCAGAGGGCCGGACACATTTACCCAGAGGACCTAAGCGTTCATAGAGAGGTGGAGAAAATCCGTGCCCGGTGTGGCGCGCGGGCGCACACACACACACATAGACAAATGTAGAGAAATGTCCAACCGACTCGAATGATTGCCTCTTGTGTATGGTTGAATTGTCACACGGGTGTGACAAATGTAGAGAAATGTCCAACCTACTCGAATGATTGCCTCTTGGGTATGGTCTCAAGAAAATTCTGGGCAAACGTGAGCAAAAGCACAACAAACGATCATCAAAGAGTTGGGATCAGGTACAAGAACTTAGAAAGTGTCTAAAGTTGAAATGACATTAGGGCTGACACATCAGCACTGAAAAAGTGATATGCACTTTTTGGAGTATTTTTTCACTTTTACACTGATGTGTCGGCCCTGATGTCATTCCAACTTTAGCCACTCTCAAAGTTTATACCTAGCCCTCAGGGATCAAAAAGGGCAGGGCATCACATATAATGTGATTCTTGGAAACATAAAAGGGCGTTCGATGTGATCATAAAAACTAAATAGCTTCTCAAAGGAGGATTTAATATAACAAAGAAGAGCATGGGTTCTGTGTGTTCGTATTTCCATATTTAGTTCTTGTTTTATGCAAATGGGGGAGGAAGAATGTGTGTGTCAGGTTGCGTGACATAGCTTTGGTGGCCCTTCCTGTAACGGCTTTATCATGAGACTTGAATGAGGAGCGTGAAAAGCTGACCCCTGAGGGCTGTAAACGTACGATTTACAGCACTTCCAAGCTTCAATGCTGTGCCACATGGAAAAGGCGTTAGTCCGTAGTCCGGCGAGTAATGGGTAACGAGTTTAGCTAGGCATCCTGATGAGAGTTTTCACATGCCTTTAAACACGAATTGTGCATGGATTTGGCGTACTCAGAATCGGAATACGCATTAATGGATATTGCAATGCTGTCCAGCCCTATTTAGGGCTGTCAATGAATCGAGCTATTTTGGCACGGCTCAGAGCTTGTTCAAGTTTACATTCAACTTTGGTAATACTTCACAAATTTAGTTCTCAATTCTTGATTTTAGATTCCACCAAGAATGTTAGGATCATTTTACCTGTTTCGTTATAGAAGAAGCATGATACATGATTAAATTAACAAACAAAACAAAGAACAAAATCATGCACAATATTAGATTTATGTGAAAAACCTCAGTTTGGAAAAAAATTACGGAGTCGTAGAAAAAACTTTTGCTATCTGAAAAAACTTGTCAAAGAAGATGTACAATTTTCAGAACCTTTACCCCCTCGTATGCAACCCAAGAACGAAATATATAAATACCCCAAAAACCCTAATACATATGCGAATACAGTTCAAATCTGATATGGTACATAAAAACAGGTTACAAATTTCCATATTCGAGTTGTATCCAGGTCACCAAGTGAAAATCCTCTACACCCTTCTTACTTTATAAAAACCAGTTTGAAAATGGTAGAGTTTTTTATGTTTTTGGTAAACAACATTCATTAAGAGATTGAAGGGCTCTAATCAAGGTTATTACACCCAACTTAAGAGTTGTATATATAAACATCCTAGGAGATAAATAGTGTAGATTTATGAAGAATGAGAGTTTAAACTAAGCTAAATAGTATAGCGGGCAACCCTAACTCTTAACATGAGAAAAGGATGTTGCTTCAATGGACTTGAGTATAAAGGTACATTCATCAACTAGGTTTTAAAGTTTAGGAACACAGCCCTCACTTCTTAACTTAATAGCACGAATAACATTCAAAGTAGATTCAGTAGTAACAACTTTGAGGAGGCCAAGACTTTTGCTAGTTTGTGTTAGGTTTTTTTAGCAAGTTTTTTGTCAAAAGGAAATTTCTTATATGAATTGGTTTACTTTTCAAATTAGGAGAAGTGGAAATGTGTGGGTGTTCTTTCCATGTGCTCAATAATACTAAATTTTTTTTTTATATAATATGAGATTGATTTTGGAGGAACATGAGTCTTTTCGTTTCTCGGGTTTTCTTAGGATTCTTTTCCGGATTATGAGGAGGTGAGAAGATGGGGTTTTTCACAGTTAAGAAAAGTGAGGGAGAAGGGTGTAAGAAGATTAAGGACTTGGGTTCTGGGTGAGATATTGAGCAAGAGAGTTTTGTACATTATTTACTTTTTTCTTATAATAAAAAACGGACATCCTTGTGGACATAAGCATCTTGGCCAAACCACATAAAAATCCTCATCTTGTATATGATTGTTAATTTCTTTTCTTCTTTTATATTTTTTATTGCATAGATCGTGAGTGGTTTTAGGCCCGTATCCTATCACATGGAATATCAGAGATGTCTCTACTACACCATTAATTGGTATCAAAACATTTGGTTTGGGAGGAAGATGAAGAAAACAATGAATAAAAAAATATATTTTTATTTAAATGGTTACTTTCTAAAAAAAATAGGTTGATTCACAATGGCGATGAAGGCTTCCATCGGTAAGTTCTCTATTAAGCAATTTGATGAAAATGGTAATTTCACTATTTAGCAAAGAATGATCAATGATGTATTAGTATAATAAAATTTGTATAAGTCCTTGCATGAAAAGAAAGAAAAGTCTAAAGAGATAAAATATGATGATTGACAAGCCATAAAGATGAGCGAAGTTAGCATAATTTGTCTTTGTTTTGCTAATAACGTATTGTTAAATATTATTGATAAGGATTTGACACTAGATTTATTTGAGACATTGGAGAAATTTTACATCGGAAAGAGTCTCACCAACAAATTATACATGAAGCGGCAACTGTATAGGTTGAAGATGCATATATGTTAGAACACTTAAATGTATTCAACTATCTCTTAGATTAATTACACAAAGTTGATGTCAAGGTGGAGGAAGAAGAAAATATACTTTTGTTTTTACCTTCCTTCCTAATTCTTATGACAACTTAGTAATGATATTATTGTTCGAAAAATATATAATAAGCCTAAAAGACATCACAACATCACTCCTATTTAATGAGATTATAAGGAATCTAGATCTTAAAGGAGGTCAAAATTTTAGCTTGATTGATCGAGTAGAGAATTGCAAAGGAATGTCATCTATAGGGGGATATAAGAATAATAGGTTCAGGTTTAGGTCTAGAGGAAATGGTAAGGTGTAGTATTTCTATTACAAAGAATATACTACATTCAGATGGATTGTTTAGAATGTGTTGATATGAAGAAAAATGACAATCATAGTATAATGTTGACAGATGAACATGAGGAATACATTGAAGATGTTCTTATATTCTCCAAAGGTATTGAGATTTTTTCTCATGATGAGCTGAAATTAGATTGAAGTTGTTATTTTCATATATGTTCTAAGAGAAAATATATTGATACTTTCCAAGAGAAGAAGATATGTGTTGTTTCTTTGGGTGATGGGTCTACTTATGATGTTATGGGTGTTAGGACGATGAAGATCAAGGTGTTTGATGGAGTGGTTCACACTTTAGGTGGTGTGGTATATGTTTTAAAGATGCAAAATATTAATATCACTAAAATGGTTGAACTCTATGAGTTGTAGGTATTCAATTGTAAGTGGAGTCATGAAATCACACGTGGCCATTTAATCCTGATTAAGGGAGAAAAGTGCAATGGTTTATATTGTTTAATAGAAAATACGATAATTAATGGTATTCCCTTGATCTCGATGGAGAATTAAAAATGAGGTTCATAGAATAACAAGCACTTATATAGGGTCTTTTCCGTAATTGGGGTAAAGACAAGTACTATGTGTTTCTAGATGACAGATGATGGTGAGAGTTCCTGCCGTTAGAGAGGATGGATTAACATCTTTGTCTAAAGTTGACAAGGCTAGTCAACTCGAGATAGCTATAGATGTGCATTGGTTATGTTATGATCAAGTAGGATGGTGTTAGGACCAAATTAATTAGATGGTATGTATAGCAATGTTTTTTCAAAGCCAATAGTTGTTTATGGTAATAATAATGAAGTTATGATTCAAGTTTGAGGTGGATGTGCGTTCCAAGTATATATGACACAAAATTACTAAGAAGGACAAGTGCATGTTTTCTCCAAAGTGGTTCTGGAATATAAGCCAATGTAAAGTGTGGTGCATATCTCACGGGTTCTATGTCTTGGAAAAGATACAATTGGAGTTCGTTGGCATAAGAAATTCACAACTAATGCAAATCATGAATTGATAAAGTGTCATTGCAACCATGGTTAATGACCAACATATACCAATCATGATTGAGAAGTTTGATCCGCAACTAACAAAGGCTAGAAATCTAAAATTGATATATTTTATGATCCAAGCATCAATAAATCGCGACCATGACGGTTTTAGACTCCTAGAGTACGTATGAGATTAATGGATAAATTCAATGTGTTCATAACTCCTCTAAATTGTACATGTCATCAAAGAGATATCATCCCACACTAAATATGATTCTTTCTATGATAAAACTCCTTTATCTCAACTAGTTTAATCAAATAAGAGAACATACAACCATGGGCTCTCTCTCTCAATCATTGGATGGATAGCCACAATGTCAAGTCCTGAAGACCAACAAGGAATCAAGGAGTAGGTGACTAAATACATTTAGACTCCTTTTAAACCTTATATGTTTCATTTTATAAATACTGAACCAACTACATGTTGGGCAAACTTTTTATTCTATTTACATGCAAACAATTTCACGTTCCACCAAGTTCCTTACACTTTTTAGCGCCAAGCCACTCCAAGTTTCATGTTTTTTTATTCTTAGAAGCCTCATACATCCATTAAACTTCTAGGAGGTTTAGGCAAGACAACCACAACTCAAGAACTAGGGGTCATGGTTGCGACAAGGTAAGTTAGTGGATCGATATTGTAGCTAAGTAAAAGGAGTGAGTTGTATGAGTATATAGGTTGTATTTCAACCAACATACAATAATAAAAGCTTCATTACTTAATTTCCTTATTTCTTTTCCTTTTTTATGTATTTTTGTTTGTCTTCAAATTTTGTGAAACGAGTGGTCAATCAGAGGTGTGTTGTCTCAAGAGTAGTAATGAAATAATAAACTAACCTTCACGCGTTGGATAATTTAAATATCAAGGTTTCAGCCTTAAGTCAACGAAATTTGGTGTTACAAAGTTAACTTCAATAAAAAAATTTCAAGGTGACTGCAAACATGTTATTGTGGAGATTATTGAGGCTTTTTTTTTTAACAAATTTTCTGTCAAAAAGAAACTTCTCATGAGTTGATTTCCTTCTTCAATTAGGAGAAATGGAAACACGTGAGTGCTCTTTCTATGGGCCCCACAAGACTACAAATCTCTATATAATATGAAATTGGTTTACAAGAACATGAGTCTTTCTTCTCTCAGGGTTCCTCTCCGAATTATGAGAAAAGGTGAAAAGTGTCGGCCTACATAAACTTGTTCTGAGACTGATAAATATCAAATTTCAGTCAAATCACAACCATTGGTTGTGGCTGTGATATGACCATTTGGACTGTGGAGAGATTTCAAACTTAGATGATTTCCTCTCAATCATAGTCAAGTTTTCTGGTGAATTCTCCCCTACAATCCAAGCCAGGTTGTTTTTTTCCTTTTCTTCCTGTGAATTTCAGTTATTAAAAATTAAAACAAAAATGGGGGCGTATGGATCAAAACACCCCAAGATGTTTTTTTCACCCTTTTGTGATTGAGCCCATAGAGATCTAATCCATGTCTGTTTTGTTGCATAGGATTTGAACCTTATTGGGGACATTCATAAGGGAAATGACCAGGATTTGGTAATCGATAATATCTTGGCTATTATGCATGTTCAATTTGTTAAACAAAATACCCTCTTGATCTTTTTTTTTTTCTTTTCTTGCCTTGTAATTGGAGGAGCAGGGACAGGATCCAAATTCAAAATTCTCCCCTACTTTGATCAAATATAGCCCCTAATTAAATCATAGTACTTTCTACCAAAAGTGAAAAAAAAAAAAAAAAAATCATAATATCCTTTAAGAAACAAACAAAAATTAAATCATAGTATGATCAGTCCATATAAGGCCTCATAATGTTGAATACGGGTGTAGGACCAGTAAGCCCTCAAAGGACTGTATCATGTTCTCTTCTTCTTCTTTATTTTTTCGAGGAAAATGTTCTGTGATGAAGACGTCTCTGTAGTGTTTTTAATAAATTATAAGTTGGCACGTGGTGTTGGAGGTTCAAAACATCCAAAAAAGTGTTCAGTTGGAAAGTAGGTATCCAAAAAGAGGAGAGAAACACATCATGTGTCAATCAATGGCACGCCTACGGAGGTCTGTATCAACACAGACAATCATTCTCCTTTTTTTTTTTGGGGGAGCAAATGTTCTGTCCAGGATTTTGTACGTCCTACCATGTCCTCCACCACAGGCTGACACGTGATGGTTTTTTGAATTTGCTACCTCTTTTAGATAGGAAGCAAATGTTCATTCGAACACTTTCTTTTACGGTTTTAACCCCATCACACCCCATTTTTATGGGTACCTATTTTTTTCTTGAAATCTGTTTTTACAGTGTTAGCCCTATGCAGCCTTTGTGTGTAGGACATGGTAGGACATACAAAATGCTGGACAGAACATTTGTTTTTTTTTTGGGGGGGGGGGTGTAAAAAATGCTTTATTGATGCTTATATCATAAATGTATTCATGCATTTTGCTATGTTGACAATTCAAATATGATCCTTTGTGACTAGGATGAGCTATATGGTCGTTTACTGTTGGTGCAGTCAAGTATTTTAGTAATTATAATCTCACAAAGTTATGGTTTCTCAATGCATTTACCAAAATGCCCTTGTGATGATTTTTCACTTGTTGCTTAAGCGATGGAGGATATGGGCTCTAATAGGATATGCTCTAGTTTGGATGTTCCATGTTTGAAGTGGGCTTGGATTATGTGCAAACGAATCTCGTGAGAACCGTGAAAATGGCACCAGAGGGGCTGACGCATCAGTACCGACAAGTGATTTGCACTTTTTGGGGCGCACTTATCACCTTCGATGTGTCCGCACCCTGATGCCGTTTTCACAGTTCTCACAAGATTCGTTCTCACCTAATTTTTAATGTTCTGATATTAGACAGTTAGTTGTAGGTTTGGATGAGATCTCTTTCAATCCTATCAGAAGGTTAGCTAATAAAACGGATTAGCTGTTCTGGATGGATCAGCTGGAGTCTGTTTGGCCCCAGCTAGTGTTGGGTCCCCACATCCTGGATATGCCCATTACCAGAAAACTGGAAAACATTTGAACCTTCAGTGGTTGTTCATGTACATATATACATATATGGTTGTAAAGGAGTAGTTCTGTTCGGAGTTTAAGTCATGTAACCAGCTCTGGAATAAATAACAAACAAATAATGCATTGTACACTCATGAAAAGCAGTGAAATGTTTCAATAAAAGAATTCAACAAAGACAAAGCTTTGATGAAGCGGGATCTGTTTCCATGTCACATTTGTGTGTGGTCATTGAAGCTGCTGTTCCTGCTCCACCATAGTGGAAAAGAGCTCTTTCCAGTTTGAAACTTTCTCTTCCCCATTCACCACCTATTGTCACAAATCACATGAATCATATAGTTATAACATGGTCACTGAAATACCTTGACTTCAATCCATCAGTTGCAAGGGAATGGAGGATAATTGAAGAAGGTTGCAATCAACTAAAAAAGAAACTCAAACTATAAATAACTAAATGATTGTGATGTATCTGATGATGGTTGCAGTGATCCCATCAGGTAAGTTTTTGACTCGAGATTTCTCCTTGGTATGAAATTTAAATGATGGGTCTTGCAGATTCATGCATGTGCACTAGCTAACGTGTAAACCATTTGAGAGACTATATTTTAAAGATGCCAGCTTGTTAAGTTGGTAAAGTCTGCAGGCGTCATACCACAGTCCTGGGTTCAAAACCGTCTTCACCTACTAATATATCAACCACTAATGTTTACCTATACATAAAAGAAAAAAAAAGACTATATTTTCTATCTGTCCAACAGGGACCCAAGATCACCTTGACAGGAAGTCAAGAATTAGGTTGTGGACCACAAAGAATGAGAAGGGGAGCAAAGACTTGGGAGTAGCTTTTATTCCAAGTAGAGTTTGATATAAGGTTGGAAAAGCTTACATCTATTTAACTAACCTCAAAGACCAATCCACTCTGTGGGACTGTATCAAGTGCCTCCACACAAATGAAAGCAGCATCCTCTTTGCTTAGTCTTCCTTGTGCTGCACTACCCTGACATGGAACAAACACAACTTGTCAGTTGCTAGCTGATAAAGGTATACATACTTTGTAACAATAATTGTACACCAAAATGTTGTATGTGTTTATTGTTCTGGACAACAAAGTTGATCAGGCAAGAAGCAACCTTAGGGTGGGCTGTAGCCCAATATTGCACAGACCAACAATTCTCACCCGTGGTTAGTTCACTTTCTCTTGGAAGCTAACGTTAATGGACGTTATTACATCCAAAAAAAGAAAAATCTCATTAATCAGACTGTTTTTTGGCCTAGGCACAGTGAAGTGGTTGCCTATCAATATGTTTACCCTGATTAATTAATACATAGTCTCTTCTGCTTGTCAAGGAGAGGCATTTTTCTTGGTATATTTCCTCATAATCTAGGATTGAAACTGCATTCTACTATAGACAATGAGTTATGAAAACTTTGTTATAATATGAACAAATAAGGACATAATATTTTAATTTATTTAAACATATGGGACACCAAAACACAACACTAAAACCTTAAATAATTAGAAAAAATTTCTTCCATTATGGAAAAACTATTATTAATTTATCTTTGATACACTTATCTGTTCCAGCAACCAAAAAAAAAATCCATGTAAGTCCTCTTGCACCAAGCATCAGAAGATTTCAGCTTTCCCCATCCACTGAAAGTCTGCAACAGGATGAAGTAAAGGTGAATGAAATAGAGGTTACCTCTTTAAAGCAGAAACCTTGCTCTCCACCTGGAGTGTTTTGTAACAAGCCAGCTCTGATGATGGTGTATGGGATGCCTGAAGCAACCACCATGGACTCATCTTGCTCTGCCAATTTTCTCATGTTGCTACTCATAAGAGCTTGGATACCGCTGCTACCCCTATAAGCAGCCAACTGCAACCCTCATAAAACCTCAATGATATAAGTCTGTTCTCTAAGCCAATGGGAGCAGACAGGGAGACTAAATAACCTGAGATAAGAGAACTATATGTTGTACACCTTTCATGCTCCCAATATCAGATAAGAATCCTTCCTGCAGAAGAAACATTGTATTTTTATATAAGCCAAAGCTCACATTATCTCCATATAATGAAATGTAGTGACAAAGTGAGAGATGAACATTCATAAAAAGAGTATCCGAAACAAAGTCAAAATGTTAATATGATGTAAAGGAAAATTCTCCTTCTAGCAGGTCCATAAAGTACCAGCTTGTATTATGCTTGAACTTCAAAGCTGATCCAGAAAAATGGCAATCGTGTAAAAACACTTCAACTTGGTTGATCCATTGGAGAAACTTTATTTTTTATATTTTGTTTTTAATTTTAGCGTTCAGATTCAGTAGAATCAGCTTCTAAATCAACTAAACTCCGAAGAGTCCTAAGTCAATTTATCAGACTTTTAAATCTTGCATGGAAAATTTTAATTTTAATTTTAATTTTTTGAAATCCAAACTGCTTTAGTAAATGATGCAGTGATATAATTAAAAATCCAACAATGTTGCAAAATCATGCATATGAGCAATCCAAAGCAAAACTAATAGAATTCAAAGTAATCAGCAGAAAACTCAGCTGTTAGAAAATAGTGACCAACATACGATATACATCAGAATTGATCCCTTCTTATGGCATGGAGTTGGTGTCATATAATCAATCAATAAATAAAAAATCCCTGGTATCCTTACATTTGGACATATTATTGCTCGAACACCTCTGAAAGCCTTTTTAAGAAACAGACTATCATTTGCATCTCCAACCATTGACTTTGCATACAACAGCACAAGCGAGTAAGCATCAGTGCATCACTACAAATCAAAAAATGGAGAAGCATAAAGGAAGCAATGCTCTTTTGAAAATCAATGCTCAAATAACAGCAAACAACGAAGTTGACACCTCAACATAAGTTCCGAATGCTTCAACAGCAGCCCGCTTATCCTTCACTAGGGCCTTCACTCGAGCTCGTTTTACTATCAGTGACAGTATTATCATCTACAAAAGCCAGAGTCCACAAGGTTATGAGCTCATCCACCGAAGGGTAATAGATACAATCAAAAGTTGGGACACTTGGGAGATGGAATTCAAGTCATAAACTTAAAATTTTTTTACTAAAAAAAGAAAAAAAAGAAGAAAGGCTGACCCAGTGCACGAGGCTCCCCCTAATGTGGGGTCTGGGAAGGGCAAGATGTATGCAGCCTTACAATGTTTCTACTACGTTGAAAAAATGATTGTTGTTGTCAAATAGAGCTCAAACAAGCCGCAGGAACATGCAAATAATCTCATGAAAACTTGGTGAGTTGTGGGATAATTTAAGCAGTTGAGCCAACTAATTTTCTTGATTAGGTAGAATTGAAAAGTGACTTGAATCAGAAAGGTAAATTAGATTGCTAAGTTTTTCAACTGCAATATAATTCTGTGATGAATAACCGGAGAGATAAGGTCTCAATAGATTGCATGTTGGGTTAATGTCTTGTATTCAACCTGAGATATAACCCAGGACGATGATCCGAAAAACCCAAATATGGCCCAAAATTTTTCTGACCCGTTTTGTACCCACTTTGGGGGTCCAGATCTGACCTGTGCAGATTAGGGTTTTGGGGTTTATATTTTGGGACTTTCTCGGTTTCCGTGCTATCATACTATTCATTGTAATCTCTGTTCTTCGATCATAGTGAAAGCTCTTCTCCGTTTTCGCCCCTGGACGTAGGCTTCAAGCCGAACCACGTAAATCGTCTTGCTCTTGTGGTGTGACTGCTTTCTGTTTTATTTTCTCTCTTCTTGTTTGTTGCATACGATCATAGATCTAGGTTTCCGCATAACATTGCATATATGAGTAAAAGTTATATATGTATGTATTCGTGTGTGTGGGGTGGGGGGGGAGGGGGGTAATTTCAGGATAAATTTACTAGAAGAAGTAATGAAAAAATAGGTCCATGTTAAAACATACCTGACCAATCTCACTATCTCCATCTGTCACCAAAACTGCATCTCTAATTTCTTCTACTTCTGTGCTTTAAGAGGAGAGACTAAAATTCTTTTAAGACCTTAAAATGCAATACAAACATTCATAAAATTTCTATATATGACTACCTGGATTTTCATCATCTTCATCTACTACAGCCCCATCTTTGGGTAGTAGATCAGGTGCCCCATACCACTTCCGTAACTTGGGTCCCCCTACAAATGAACACCCATGTTAATAAATGTAAGGCATAACTTGTATAGGGCCTGTTTGAATGCTTTCCCTACTCCAACCACTTTTTTCAGTCCAAACCTGATGCTCTAAGAAACATTTTTAAGGAAACTGTGATGATCTATGAGTGCTCCCTCAGACAATGCTGCTTGGGTCTCTCTGATGGTTCTTGAGAGTAACCTCAAAAAATTACAATGCCCAATTTATCTTTCGCAGGTTGGTTGTAAAACATGAAAGTCCGTTTGGAGTCTAGACTAGGGCCTGTTCTTATTTGATGCCTTTTACTGGCTCATAATACAATTTGGAACAGGCTTATAAGTTCAACCAATAGGCATCCATTAACATGTAAAAACTCAAAATCAACCAAACAACAAAAACAAATGAATATATCAAAGAAAATAAAGGAGCAGAAACTCTTATAATCACGGACATTTGATTGCCCTATTTTTAAAAGCTAGTGTAGCTCAATCGATTAGAGCGTGTAGCTGTTAACCACAAGTCCAGGGCCAACTGCAAGCCCTTCCTCCAGCATAAAGGTGCATTTTAACTAGATCTTTGATGTTTTCATATTCCACTCCTGGACTTAATTCATCTGTTGACTCTATTGACCACAGCTAAGTATTTCATTTTTGCAATTATTTTGATTCTATTTTCATACTCCAAATGAGATAATCCTGCATTCTTCTTTTATCCTCGTCTTCTAAAAGATGATGCTTGCCAATATTCCTTTTTTTCCCACCTATCTTATAGACTTGCAAGGAAGTATGCCCAAGAATAAGTATATACCCATAATTAAATTTTGCTGATTGACATAGCTGACCCCAAATAGTTGGTATAAGCTTTGTTGAGTTGATTGATTTAGCTGGTTGGGTATTTGCCTAGCCCCCAATCTGAAACACAATTTAAGGAAAAAAAAAAAACCCCAAAAAATCTGTAAAAACAGAACAGACCCAATTCGTCTGGTTTGGTTCTGACAACAACCAAAAACTAGATTGATTACAATACATAAAAATAAACATAAAAAAATCAAAGGAAATTAAAACAGGGAGAGAGCATACCTTCTATGTAATCAAGAATTTGATCCATGAAGTTGGTTTTCTTCTTGGAGGAATGACAAATAAGAGATGATTTGTCGAGCTTGATTATGACTGAACGATTTGCATTCTTCCATGGATTATGAAAAGAAGAGAATAGAGAAGAGTAAGTGGGGAGATATGAAGAGAGAGAAGTCGCCATTGATAGATCAGTAGTAGTACTTCACTCTTTTAGAGGGCTGGTTTTATTCCATCCAACCGTTTTTAACACCCAACAAGAGGATAACGGTTGGATAAGACATTAGAATTCCTATAATACCCTTTTGTTTGCATTATTTTACAGTTTCTTCCTTCTTGTATAAGCTGCAAGTTATCATTCTCCATCCGAAAATGTCTGTGTTCCATCCGTGAATGGATAGAAAATGCTCACCTTAACGAATGCTATCCGCTGCTTCTTGTCTGGCGGCGGGCACATCAGCGCCGAAAAGTGAATATGGTGCCCCAAAAAAGTGAAAATCACTTTTTAACACTGATGTGTCTGCCCCTGACAAGGTGCAACGGTGAGCATTTGTTAAGGAAAGCGTCCATAAACCGATCCCGTTCCATCCACATCCGATCTGAAATAAGCTTAACCAACCTGATTATAAAAATATCCGTTTATATCAAGTAGGATATAAACATATATCAATTTGATCCATTAAAATATAACAAAATATAGAATAAAGAGTACAAACTGGTGGATTTAAAAACTTAATAACCTCAAAATACATGAACTCTTTACTTCACAATTGTTCTCTCCCCACCCTTGATGCATCCACAAGGACTATCACAATTATGCCGTAGCAGTGAAAGTTCAAACTTGTAGGAAAAGATATGGTGTTTGATTCAATCTGACATTGTTGTCACGTCTTAGACAATGGAGATCTTGATGGGTTAAGAAAGACCACACTGGCGACGGTGATGACAACATCTTTGGACTTGTGGATATCCCAAATCCAGTCTAAAATCCGGATTACTTTAGCTTATAAGACAAAGTTTTTAATGTCCGTTAATTATTGGATAGGACACTCACCCGATCCGAATCCGTTCCGTGTTATTCCCGTACGGATAGCGTACTACGCACTAGGTGCATTCTAAGTGAAACCATCAACTGAGCTAGGGTTTATAAGAAAAAAACCAAATCAGAGAAATCATCTCGTCCGTAAAAAACCAAACCCTAGCTTTGTGATCGTCCGATCACATTCACTCTTCCTTCCCCTTCTTAAAGGTAAGGATTCACTTCCAGAAAGTCTCTCTCAGAAATTAGGGTTTTTCAGAGTAACCCCCGCGAAGAACAGGGTTCCTTCGATTCTTTTCGATCCTGTAAAAATGGCGACTCAAATGAGCAAAAAGAGGAAGGTTAGTCAATTACTCGGATCTCTGTTACTTGGCTATCTTCTCTTCAATCTCTACTAGATCTGATTTGTGAAGTTAGATCTTAGGGTTTCTTATGTGTTTTGGTTTTGTTTTTTCGTTGTAGTTCGTTGCTGATGGAGTTTTCTTCGCGGAGCTTAACGAGGTCCTCACTAGAGAGCTTGCTGAGGACGGCTACTCGGGCGTTGAGGTTAGGGTTACGCCTATGCGAACTGAGATCATTATCAGGGCCACTCGAACCCAGAACGTTCTCGGTAAATGTTAGATTGTTAAAAGAATTTCAGATGATTATTGATTCCTTAGTTTGGGTTTCGGTGATTACTGTTTTGTGATTTGGTGATTTGGGTTTTTTTTTAATGGGTGTTATTAGGCGAGAAGGGCAGAAGAATCAGGGAACTCACGTCGGTTGTTCAGAAACGATTCAAGTTCCCGGAGAACAGTGTGGAGCTTTATGCTGAGAAAGTTACCAACAGAGGGCTCTGTGCCATTGCTCAGGCCGAGTCTCTGCGGTACAAGCTTCTGGGGGGTCTCGCTGTTAG
>JAOXJP010020690.1:0-17308 GCA_025762735.1 Platanus orientalis | reverse complement strand
TCAGGACATGATAGAAAAAATATCATTACTTAAGCAAAAAATTGATACATTTCTAACATATGCTGTTGTGCATGTTTGGAACACCAAGAGTTAAAAATTGATAAAAACCATTACATTATGAAATTCTACATCAATCGTCTAAATCTAACGTCTCTTCTGTAGCAACTTTTGAGCTAACAACATCTCTAAATTGTTGTATCCGGAGTTAATATACTGGAAGCTCCCATCTAGCTGCAATGGGATCGCGATATCAATACCAATTTATTGCTATGGGCGGTATAGGATGACCCGATAATAAAAAGACCTACAAAAAATATGATGACATTACGTAATGTTCAAAATAATTTGAATACAACATCTTTGAATGGACGACAACAATTACCTGAATGAAATGGTTTCCATTCACAAACCCAATCGCAATTTCTTGACGAAAAACGGCAGACAACGAACTTGATCTAAGTGACAAGAATGTTAGTCATTTTGTATGCTCAAGTGATATAATACTACATCGTAACGTAATGTTATCAGATGTCCACAGTGGCATGGTCATCCAATAGGCATATCATGGGCAATCATCAAGGCATGATAGTAGCTGGACTAGCTCATCAACTCACTGACAACTTTCATATATTCGCTCATAATGTGGGAGATGACTCTGCGACTTGCTTAGCGATTCCATTTTTATATCCCGCCAACTATTTTCAAGATATTTGAGCAATCCAACAATTACCCTTAATCCATAGTTTCCATCAGCCACCACATCTTTAGTTAAAGTAATATAAGGCCTTATCCCCTCTGGAAATGTCCGAACGAATGTCAGCGATCTTTGTTTCGTCGCTATAGGGGTACGAAATACCTATAAAATACACATGAAACATAATATGTTAAATAAATGAATACATCATAATTTACATTGTTATTAAAATATTTGGTTTATCTTTTCCTTCGATTTTCTCTAAGGGTTTGAGCAACAGGATTACACCGGAGTGTCAGTCGTACTTGTAGTTATAGAGGGAGAATAACTATCCTACATTGAAGATAAAATTTCAAATTCAGACAGTTGACGCCTCGTAGATGTATCAATCTTCGCATGTGGACGACCTCTTACAATTGTCTTCACCTCCAGTTCCATTAGATGTGAACTATCTGGGGCTACTATCTCTCTTAACTTTTTCATCATCTGTAACTTCCTTGTGGGATCGTATTCATTGAACTGTTTCATAAACAATTATAAGTCATTAGTACAATCGAATTGTTGCCCTGTCTAGGTTGAGGTACCTAGCATGTCAAGCTTACCCCAATGCGGATGTATAGAATCAAGGGGAATTGGGAAACCTTCCATCATGTACTGTGCAATCTCGTGTGCGCATGGCAACCTGTACGTGCATTGATAAATACAAGCACATGCAGAAACATCAACACCAACAAAGTTGGCCCGCTTCACTTCAGACAAAACTATCTCTATCGCCTTTATTGAAATGTTGCCCCGAAGCTCTTTAAATTCGGAAGGCTTGAAGTTGTGTTGGATGACTGTCTTACTCTTCTTGAAAGATGTTTGTATGTTTGTATGTTGCAACTCAAGCAACATATGTATTCTATTCTAAGAGAACTCAAAATCCCCTTTATTTTATCCAAGTTGTCTTTTTAGCTTTACATGCACACTCTCAACCCTATTCGTTGTAGTTGTCTCAAAATGCATCCATCAATCCGTCCAAGCAACCACAAATTTATCTCTATATACATCTAGCCGATTGTTTCGCACATATTCGAGTGCATCTGGATACATGTTAAATCTATGATTCAATGATACGAGATTTTGGAAGTATTCTTCTTCTGTCGTTGAAAACACCAATGCATTCCAACCCATGATGAACCTATTCCAAATCTCTTTTGTCAAAAACATTTTCTTATACTTTGCAAGAACATTCCTACTGATGTGTCATATACACAGTAAATGTGTAGCATTACGAAACACTGTAGAGATTGCATTCATCAAAGGCACCTCTATGTCCGTAACAATAACTTGAGGATGAGCACTCTCATCGATTACATCACGCAAAGCACTCAGTGTCCATGTGAAGTTATCTTCTCTCTTGTATTGGAGATATACAAAAGCTATAGCAAAGATCATATCAGTGGATGTTAATCCAACAATCTTCAAAAGGGGGCATACGATATCTATTTGTCATGTAGGTGCAATCCATTATCAAAACTTATTAAAATGCATGTAACAATTCCAAACTAACTGAATGTGCCCAAAATAAATCAGTCACGGTTTCGGTATCATCGATTTGTCTATAACACTCAATGTATCCATGCTCTGCTAACTATCCAAATAGTAGCTGCATTTGAGACCTTCCACCCTTCTCCGTTGTTCTATATCTCTATCGTATATTGTATATTGTCTTTAGTATGGTAGCATTTAAGGGGTCTCTCTGTTTCAGTGTAGCCAAAATATCCTTGGTTTTACCATACTCTTGAACATGTCAACCAATAACGAAATTTCTTCTTGCGACAGCCTTCCAACATATGAATGTCCCTCGAGATGAACCGCAGTTAAATGATTATGCACACCACATACTACTAACAAAATCCAATCATCATCAGTGGGTAGCTTTTTACCCTTCAATTCAAACGGACATCCACATTTCTTGCTACTTGACACTATATGTTTTTTTTCTTCTTGATTCATATATTTCTTAGACTCTCTGTACTGCCCACTCCTCTGACATGCAAGGGTAATTCTTGGTTTCTTTGAGGAAGCACCTGAATCTGGCTTCTTAGTGACAATAACAAAACCATTTCTTCATCCAACCTCGACCGCCCACTTATATAAATATGCTCGGCTCCTGAATATTTGTAAAAAAAGTAATAACATAAGTCTTTGAAGCACAATAAATCAAAAAATCTTCACACAGTAACTTAAAATTAATTCGAAAAGATTTACCTCGTATGTGATAAATTTATTGGTATAATCCACTACCATCTCGGCGGAAACCTTACTAAATTGGCTTGAAGCATCACCCTACAGTTGGAACATCATGAAACAAATCAATATAGCAAGTTAGAAGCGTTTGAGCAAAAAAAAAAAAACAAAAAAACAAAATTCCAAGTTCGTTAAGAGGTATAGGTTCGGACATACCTGTACCTCCGAACAAGGTATGTTCGGACCTGTACCTTTGAACAAGATGCATAAATTATTTTTTTTCTTCATAAAATGGAAAATACTTACCATTGATGGATTTTCTTTCTCGGATTTGACTCTTTAATGATCCATTGGGTGATTAAAAGCTTTCACACAACAATGATGTTACAAATGGTGTAGAGTTTGGTTGGGAGAAAAAGGGAGGGAACAAGTGTTTTTGTTCCGATTTTTAAGAATCAAACGATTTAAAGGAAGAGAGAGGGGGTGGAGTTAACAATTTGATGTTTTGAGTTTTTTGTTAACAATGATAAATAGGTAATTTCATAGAGGGGTATGAGATGGAATTTTGAAAAGTCTTAAAATGGGGTTGTGGTGATCAATTTTGGGGGTGCCAATAGCCCTTCCCTTTCAAAAAAGGTATCATGTACCAACCTTTGTTTCTAGAAGTATTGGGGAGAACATTTGTGAGCCAGGATTAGGTATGACAACTTAGAGAGTGGTTAAAGTTGGAATGACATTAGGGCTGACACATCAGTGCTAAAAAAGTGATATACACTTTTTGGGGATGTTTTTCACTTTTTGGCACTGATGTGTCGGCCTCATTCCAACTTTAGCCACTCCCTAAGTTGTCCTACCAAATCCTCTGCTAACATTTGCTCCCAAAAAGTTCTACTAAATATTAGGTGAAAACGAATCTTGTGAGAACTGTGAAAATGGCATCAGGGTGCGGACATATCAGCGCTGAAAAGTGATAAGCGCCCCATAAAAAGTGCAAATCACTTTTCAGTACTGATGCGTCAGCCCCTCTGATGCCGTTTTGATGGTTCTCATGAGATTCGTTTGCACATAATCCAAGCCCAAAAAGTTCACACCCACACTCCACGTCGTCCTAGATGTCTCTAGAATACAATGAAACAACGCTTCACTATTTAGTTACATGCCCAAATCTTGAAAGGCTTTGATTTGGTTCAAATCTTTTTCTAAGAACTAGTTTATTAACTCGAATATCTTTTATATGATTGGACAAAATAATGGGTGGATATGAAAAGCATTAGCAAAAAATGCCAAATAGACTTATTTCAATTTATTGCTAGCTTATGTTGGATGATTTGAATTTGATAGAAATAAAATCACCTTTAAAAAAGAATAATCTATCGTGCTTTCAGATTAGTACAATAATTGACTTAGTTGGAGGGTCAGCATCCAAGTCATGCTCCTCCTAGCATCATTTGGAACCCACCTCTGAATGGTTTTTTGAAGATAAATTTTGACATAAAAGCTAACTGATTGGGAGTTGGTATTCCTCAAGAACGAGAACCTCCTATCACGAAGAAACTAAGGCAGTCGCAGCCCTTGAAGCTTTAAGACTAGGCTTTTCGCAAGGCTCAAAGAAAGTTTTTCTTGAAGGAGATGCAAGCACCATTATAAGTTATTTAAGATTGTCTCCTTCTCAAAGTCCATGTTGTCTTCGGGATCTCATTGGAGACTGCCATCTCCTTGCCTCATGTTTTGAATTTATATTGTAGGTAAATGTTAACAGGTTGGCTAATTGGTAAAAAAGTGCCTAAAGTAATGAGATGGCAATAGAGGACTCTTCTGAATTAAAAAAGGTATAAGATAGAGGATTAAGCCCGTGTAAACAGAGGATGAAATCCTTGGTATGATACTTGGGATTTAAGCATTTGGACTGCTCTTGAAATCTCCAATTGTATATCCTTCAGTTATGGAAATTCTTTAGAGTTTTAACACTTTAATCTTGTAGGAAATGATGGGGAGGAAAAGAGGATAGAAGAATTAGAAAGAGATAAGGGGAGAGGGAGGAAGAAAGAGAAGAAGAGGGGAGCCTTGCAGCTACAACCCAAGAAAATAAGGGGTATAAGGGAACACATACATTCATAAGGGGATAACCCAATTCAAACCATTTAATTCATATCCAATTGATCTAATCGTTTGGGGTGCCTTTTATACGTTCCAACTTTTAACAAAATATAAATTTTCTAAAATTAAAAATTACTAAAAATTTAAGACTTGGGTCACACGATCTCCTAAAACTAAAGGACTTCTAAAAATTTGGCTTTCTAAAATTTTAAACTACTAAAAAGTAAGCCGGGGCTGTCGATCAGCTGACAAAGTGGGACTCATGTATTGACTTGACAACCCTCTAAAAGCCAAAAATAACTAGAAACAACTGGCCAAATAATTTCTATATTAGCCTTATTACCTCAAAACCCATGCATTAAAAAAACCTAACCTAACTACCCTTGACCAAAAGGCATTACAAAATTATTGCACCCCCCACAAATCACTAATTAAACCCAATTTGAAGTTTAGGTGCAGTTCATGACAACCGACATTGAAGTCCTTTGGGCAATCTACTAAGCTACACTGTACAAGATTCTTCTGTTCCTTTACTTATGTGATTCGCCTTACAAATAAAAGTACATAAAAAAAAAAGTTTTGATGTTGCATACTATAATACATACAACACCCCTTTATCTCCCTCCACCCCACACAAGAAATAATAATAATAATTATTATTATTAAAGACGATACCTCCAAACACAATTATTATGGTCGTGTTTGGTTGCCACTTGTAATGAAATTTCATTTTAAAACTCATGATATTTGAAGCCATAAGGTGATGGTTTAAAATGAACTCATTTAGATTCATATTGACTTGTTACCTAAAATTAGAAATGAGATCATATTAGGTTTTTAATGAAATGAAATGGTTTATGATATTCATAATTTGATGATCAATCCATTTTCGTTGGGACTCATTTACTCTCGAGCCCCATGGCAAACTGAAATGAAATGGTTTCATTCCAAGTGACAACCGAACAAGGGTAAGAAGTTTACGGGAAACAAAAAGATGTCATGTACCGTGTAGACAACTGTAAAAGTGCCCCAAACCAATTTATCAGTAAAAATTTGTGTTCTAACCCTTAGTATTCCTAGGGGATTCTTCTATATAGATCCTATTGGAGTGGGAATATTATGCTGGCTGAAACTCTTACACCATCTCTAGGGATGAGAAGATAAAGTGTGATTAAGGTTTTGCTTGAAGAAGAATTACTTCTTTCTTGCTCTCTTCTCTCTCTTTGGTTGAGGGATTTATGAGGTAAAAAATTTCCTTTGCTCTAATGGTATTAGTGGGCAACCATTGTGGGTGTTCTTACTCCAACGGTTTGACAAACATGGGTGCAAGTAGAATGATTCAAGACTTCCACTGCAGGATCTCCCTTTAAGTATACCGATTCCCTTTCTGTAGGCTATGTTTGGCAGCCACCTGTAATGAAATCATTTCATATGAGTTTTCCACGGCATGTAGCCAAAAAGGGATGGTTTGAAATCAACTCATTCAGATTTGCAGTTATTTGTGCCTGATAAGATATGTCATTTCATTTTATAGAAAACCCAAAACTGACTTCATTTCTAATTTTAGTTAACAAATCAATATAAATTTGAATGAGCTCATTATAATCCATCACCTCAGGGTTACATATGCCTTGAAAATTTAAAATGAATGATTACCTTACAAGTTGTTGAAAATGGAATGTTTTTAATAACTATTAAAGGCTTTCTATGTTTACAGTTCTCATGTTGTGTTTTCAAAAATTTAAAACATGTTTTTAGGAATAGTCTCACAGGCTGTACACAAAAAGATTTTGCAAATATAAGGAGGGGAATGATTGTCAGTCTTAACACAGTCTTAACACAGACCTTTATAAACGTGTGATTGATTGACACATAATGGGTTTTTTGAATTTGGTGTCTCTTTTTGAACACCTACTTTTTTATCTGAATACTTTTTGGGATGTTTTTAACCCCAAAGACAACACATGTCAGCTTATCATTTACCATATATACTACAAACACATTTTCATCATAGAACATTTTCTTCCTGTAAGAAACTACACTCCTCTCACCTTGTGTATTTTGAGTAGGGGTGGCAATTTGCGTTGGCGGGTCAGGTTTGTGTCGTGTCGAGTGAAGGGTATAACACTAAATGAGTCAACCCGAGCATGACCCGTTTAGTAATCGTGTCAAAACCCTAAACCCTAATACGACATGTTTATTAAACAAGTAACACGACACGACCACGAGTAACCCGTTTAATAAATAGGTTATAATGGGTTGACACGGACACAACCCATCTCAACCCGTTTAATAAACAGGTAATGATGGGCTGACACGAACATGACCCATCTCAACCCATTTAATAAATGGGTCATGTCAGGAGATTAACTCGAATATCCAACCCAATAAAAGAGGTCATATGACTCATATCGGCCAAATTGATCTGAAAATTAATTGATTGATATGATGATTTCATTATAATAAATTAACATTGAATTAAAGCCAAAATGTTTCACATTCAACAAAAATATTCCAAAAAATCAAAAATACATATTAATAACAGAATTTGGGATGAATGATACATTGTTAGGGCATTTGATTCCTTGCTTATATATCAATTTACATAAATAACCTTTAATATTTATTTATTTTTTTTAAAATCTAATTTTAAATGGGATAAAAAGGTAATTTAACTATATGGGTTAAATAGGTCGGGTTATAGTGGGCCAACCCCCTTAAACCCGATTAATTTAATCGTGTCAATTCAGGTTAAGCAGGTTAACACAAATTTTACCTATTTATTAATTGTGTCAAAGCGGGTCAACCCGATTTGACACAAAACATGATTACACTAAACCCAAACCCGCTAATTTTCATGTTGGGTTCACAGGTCGTGTCAAATATTGTCACCCCTAATTTTGAGAGAGTCCTCTCTCTCTTGGTTGCTATGGTGTGTACACACACACATGGGCACTAGCATGGGCTTGGATGTAAGGACGTTTGAGACATTTTTCAAAGGTTCAGATTAGACCTTAGGTTGATCGCAAAACAGATGGATCGCGATGATGGCATACCGTAAAGAAGATGCATCACGATGGTGCATCAAGAGTCAAGTGAACCATGATGAGGGTGCATCGCGATAAAAGGTGCACCATAAAAAGATAGTCATTGCGATAAAAGCGTCATTACGGAGGAGGCCCGTTTGGGTCCGGAATCACAAAGGAAGCCATTCACAGCCCAGCACCGCAAATGAACTTGGCCTGTGAAGAGCTGCCTTGCGATAGGATTGGGCGTATTCGCTATAGACCTAGTTGACCTATAATGAAACTTGTAGCACAAGCTAGTCTGTACAGGCCCATTTAAAAGTCATTCGCTATAGTTGATTGATGTCCACCAAAAAGTGGACACCTAAGGGTTCTGTGAGAGTGGTTGGAAACCCATTATAAAGCCCAAATTTGGGTTGAAACCCAATCATTTGAGTAGAGAAGAAGGGAATGAGAAGAGGAGCCAGAAAAGGGAGAAAAGGAAGAGGAAGAAGAGGAGAAGAAGAAAGGAAGAAGCCCATGGGGCCGTGGGTCTACCATGCATGGTAACCAACTCTCTCTCTCATCTTTTTTCTTGTCCTTGGACCTAGAATCCATTTGGCACTTGGATTCACTACCCTCTTTGAAGGGACTAGTTTGAATCCATGGGTTCAAACCTTCCATGAACACAGTGGTTCTTTGAGAATGACATTGTGTTGAAGGTCCTTGCTTTCGTGAATTAGTTTTGACATATGATGTTCGTCTTTTAAGGGGAAATTGTCAAAAAAAATTTTAAAATTTGGACAAGTTTTGTCATTTGTTTTTGGCATATCCGACCACTAAGGGGAATAAGTTGTATGGGAGGTATTGTGGTCTCTTTAGGGAATGCACCTCATTAAGAGATAAGATATGGTCCAAGCTTGGTTGTGTCCTGGGGTTAGCTTGGCTCATGGTTCTTTGCACATTAAGTGGAGGCCTCAACTATCTTCAACAAAAGTGATAACGACACTTCCATGCCTTGGATCATTCATGTTGAACAACATTTGGCCTGATTCTCCTAGGAAAAGGGGGGGTGTAAGCAACCTGAAGATGGGAAAATCGATGACATAGCTACAACCTAAAGACCATAAAATTCACTTTATTATGTTAGTGAGTTTACTGAACTCAACAACTTTTGCAAGCGATCTGACATCCAAGATTGCTATAGGATCTGACATAAGTGGCTACCAAATAGACTATTAATAATTGTGTAAAATACAATTATCAAATTTAAATATTCAGTGCAGAATAAACTGAGCCAGAAAACACTTGGATGGGCTAGGTTTATGTTTAGAACCTTAAGATATATCAAATTAGGATTGGCTCGAACCAGGTGATGTAGAAGAGAGTGGGTTAGGCCCTAGATTTGTCAATTAAGCCGGGTTAAGCCAGACAGAGGTTAACTTGGGCCTTGCTGGAAGTGTAAAACCCCAGCCCAAGCCTCTCTGCCTGAGATGAGCCCATTGTAATTATTCAGGCTTCGGGCTGAGTTCGGGTAACTCGAAATGGAGTTAAGACATGTAAATATAAAAACGTTAAACCCTTAACCACTTAGTTAAAACGATGTTTGTTGATAAATGTTATAAATTTATTTGCTTTATTCTAACAACCAAACCCTTTTACATTTTCATCATCTAAATTGAAAGAAGTTTTCAAACTTTAATAGCAGCTTTTTTCACCATCTAAATTAATCCACTGAAAAATATAAATCAAAAAATCATTTTTTCGGGCTTTGGGTCAGGTTTCGGGCTAGTTTCATGTTTTATTCATTTTAAGCCAGACCGGGCTAAAGTGAAAGAGGGAGAGAAAGAGGAAGAGAGAGGGAGGGAGGGAGGGAGGGAGAGAGAGAGAATGCTGAAGAGGGAGAGAGAGACATTGGGGAAGGAGGGACAATTTGGGGAGGGTTAAAATTTTGAATAAAAAAAGGGGGGGTGTGGTGAGGATTCGGCCCTAATAAAGTTCAAGCCTTCAACTTGGGTCTCAGCTCTTGCCGGGCCTTTTTAGGACAAATTTCGGATTGGGTCGGGCTGGGCTCGGGCTGGCCTGAGCTCATGCTCAGCCTTATACCCAGCCCGAGCCCATGCTCAGCCTTATGCCTAAGCATTTGCATTTGATTTGAGTCATATCCGATTAAGGCGAATATGGATGCACTTATATCCGATTCGTTTAAATATTCAAATCATTTAAGATAGCTCTAAAATCATCCAAAGAAAGACTCGACTTTACCAAAAAAAAAAAAAATCAAGAGAAAGAGAAGGGAGAGGGAGAGAAGGAATAGAGAGCGAGAGGGAGAGGAAGAACGGAGGTGAGGGAGCTGGCACAACCCCGATGACATTTGATTCCAGCGACGCAATGGCTAGTAATATTTATTTTTTCCACTTTTCTTTCTTTCATCTTCTTCTATAGTGTGATTAGGGCTCAATCTGTTTTCTTTTTGGTTGTTGAAAGTTGAAATGATGTTTTCCTCTAATTTGATTTATTCAAAGCAACAAGAATTTTTTCGAAGAGTTTCTTCAAATGGAGAGTGGTCGGCGATGGGAACAGGGATTTGTCAATATGCGATGCAGTGAGTTTTTTTTAATCAAGCCAAATATCCGGATCTGCATCCGATATTCGACTTGTTAAACGAAATTAAATGTATATGATTTTTAAATGAATCGAATGTGAATGCATCTACAGCCACTTTGAATTCGCTCCGTTTACAGCCTTAACCTACTGTCTTTAAAGTTTGAAAGTTCTCGTAAAGGGTGAAAATGTTCTATCTAGGATTTTGTATGTCTTATTGTGCTCTCTACCACAGATTAACACGTGATAATTTTTTGAATTTGGTGTCTTTTATATAAGGAACAAATGTTCATTTGAACACTTTTTTTTCTTCCTTTTTTAATACTTTTCAATAATTTGAGAATCAGACCCGTCATTGAACAACTAAGGTGATCAGTTCATGTTCAATCGGGTTCAACCATCGGTTTACAAGATTTAATCATAGTACGTTCAACAAAATACTAAAAAAATAAAACAATTCATAATACATTGAAAGACTTATGACTAGGTTTTTAATTTTATGACATACAAAAAAAAAAAAAAACCAAAAAAAAAACAATTAATGGAAAATGGAATTGGAATTTAGAAAGACACATTTCTATTTTTTTCTTTCTTTTAGCATGTTAAAAAATAAAAACCAATTGATTTTATTAGGTCCAAGTTTGTAAAAAATTGATTAGTTTTGATCGGTTTTGATAGTTATTTTTGGTTTTTTACATATTACAGTTTTAAGTTTCTATAAAACCGTGTATGGTGTTGGTTGTGATTAGAGCAGGTCGAATTGTCAATTCTGGTTCCGTTTTTCAAAACTATGGTTATGGGTGTGCATGGGTTGGGCTCAGGCCGGGCTAAGGTAAGCCTAGGGCTCAGCCCGCCATAGTAGTTTCGGGCTCAGGCCGGGCTCGGGCCCAATGTTTTTAGAAACTTTTGGCCCAAGACCAGTCCTAGTTATTTTATAAGGCTTCGGGCCGAGCTCAGGCCAACCCACAGCTCATTAATTTTTCAAAAAGCACAATCTTTGATGTCTCTTTTTCAATACTTACTTTTTCATCTCAATTCTTTTTTAGACGTTTTTAACCTTCAACACACTCATGTCAACTTATAATTTACAACTTTTTTATCATAAAACATTTTCTTCACACACACACACACATATACATACATGTATTATGTACATATGTATACTTATTTTTATATGTATAAATGTATGTGTATATAAGTTTGGGCTTCGGGCTGGGCCGAGGTAAGCCCGAACCCAGCCCTAATATAGTAGGGGCCTTCAACTCGGGCCCGGGCCCTAATCAGGCCAAGCTTGGGCTGGGCCTTTTGGATTAAATTTCGGGTCGGGCTCGGGCTAGCCTGAGCCCATGCTCAGCCTTAGTTATAACCCTATACATCTATATGAGTATCTACTTTTTTAATTTGAAAACTGTTTTTACCGTTATAACCCTGTGCATTCACCCTTTGTGTATAAGACACGATAGGACATACAAAATCCTAGACAGAACACTTGTTCCCTCTCTCTTCCTTACAAAAATATCGTCGACGTCTTTATAGAACGCTCTCGAAGAAAACGTGTACGACTAGAAAATCATAGGCAGTAAATATACTATGGATCTAAGATTCATCAATTTCAATGAAAATAATAGATCTAGACCGTCTATGATACATCTGGTCGACCATAATTTCGTTGACTTTTAATCACTGGATTACACGGCGAAAACATTGACTCTCTCTTCCGCCACCATATAAAATCTTATCTTCCTTCCGTTGACGTTTAAACGCCCACCGCTTCATTTCCAAAGGTTTGAAGGTTTCGAACGAAGCAAAAGTGTGTTAACGCGTCTGCAACTTCGTCGAGGTTCTCGGGCTCCGTTTGTGCCGATTCAGGTACGGAACATTCATCCTTTTCTCTTATATTTCTTATATGTTGATCGTTTTTTCGGATTTTTTTGTTCTTTGGTTGTAGATCTGTCTTTCTGCTTGATGAAATCTGGATAATATGTGTTTTTTTCTTCTTAGATTGGATTAGGATTTTGAGGAGCACGTTGTGTTAGAGTTTATAGATCGAGGCTCTTATGTGCTGGTTTGATTTCAGGTTGATGATCTATGGATACTATTTATTTGTTTAAATTTGGTCTCTGTGCGATCTTTTTCTGTTTTCTTTTTGGTCAATAGATGCGGCATATCGGCAATACTTTTGAGAGGAATATCATCGGGATGGCTATTTTTTTGGTGATTTGATTTTAAATCTGTTGAAAGCTCTTTTGTTTGGCTTAGATCTACGCGATTATTGTTGCATATGCATGTAGTGCCAGATCTAGCTCTATTGGCTTGTGAAATCGTAATGATTCCGTTCAAAGAATTGTGGTTTAAAAGAAAAATTAGACTGAATCTTATTTTTTTGGTTATATATTCAGAAAGTTTTGAGTCATGCGCTTATGAGAATCTCGAGTCCTTTGAAACTCTTAATTTATGTGATTATCTGTCTGTTAATTTGTCGGTTTAGGGTTGGGTAAGGTTTAGAAGGCTCTCTATTTGATTGAGATGAACTTATAAATGAACGTATTTCCCTCAATTCACGTGTGGTTGATGTGTGATTTTATCATAAACAGACT
Organism: Platanus orientalis; assembly: GCA_025762735.1. NCBI lineage: Eukaryota > Viridiplantae > Streptophyta > Magnoliopsida > Proteales > Platanaceae > Platanus > Platanus orientalis. The sequence continues at coordinate 4,079 of JAOXJP010020690.1, read as the reverse complement.
GCAATTTGGCCATTTATAAGGTCATTTCCAAAGTCCAGGTTCTGATAGAAGGTTTTCAGCAAATTTCTTTGGAATAGAACCGCTAATAATCTCTTCTTGATTTTTTTTGGTTGAATTGTTAGAATATTGTCTTTCTAATTATGAGATCCCTGTTTTCTCTTGCAGTTAAGAAAATTGTTTGGTCAGTACAGTTATCGAAATGAGTCGTCCGCATGATGGGCACCAAAATTTCTTTCCTTTTGGAAACCCTTTCCGGATGATCTTTCCCAAGGGGTCAAACCTGTCTCCAAAGCTTTTGGGACTATTAAAATCTTTTGAGGAAACCTTGGCAGACAGGCTGAAAAAGCTCAAGCTGGAGAACAAGGTTGACATTGTTAGCTTATCGTGGATGAAATTAGCAATGGAGTTACTTTCTGAAACACATACGGACATTAAAACCCTTGTTACTGAGCTTCAGTTCCCTGTCTCTGATTGGGATGAGAAATGGATGGATGTTTACTTGGATGGCAGTGTCAAGTTGCTTGATGTTTGTATTGCCTTTAGCTCTCAGCTCTCCCAAATCAAACAAAGTCAACTCTTGCTTCAATGCGTCATTCACGGTTTGGACAATTCTGGTGCTTTCCCATCCAGGGAGCAGCTTTTGCGTGCCTGGTCCTCCCTTGATGAATGGATGAATCAGGTCAATTTAAGAAACCCAAAACTTGAGAACTGTTCTTCCATTTTACATGCCTTCACTGAATCTCTTCACTTGGCTAAGGTTAAGAACTCAGCTAAAGGAAAGGTTTTGATGCATGCTATGTATGGAGTCAAGGTTGTGACTATGTTTGTTTGTAGTGTCTTCGCGGCAGCTTTCTCAGGCTCCGCAAAGGCATTGGAGTTCAATGTTTCTGATAAATTCTTGTGGGAAGAGGCTTTTAATGATTTGCAGGCCGATGTAAATGGGGTGATGAGGAGCCTGTTTTCGAATGGAAGTCTTACCGTATTGAAAGAGATGGAAGCAGTTGAGGTAAGGGTCAAGAAGTTGTATTCCATGATTGGTGATGGTGCTGGTCCTGTAGATGCGGAAACATTGCAGAATTCTGTTTCAGATTTGAAAAAGAGTGCAGAGAGGCTATCACAAGGGCTAGATCTTCTTTCAAGGGAAATAGAGGGCTTCTTCCAGATTGTTCTAACTGGTCGTGATGCTTTGCTTTGTAATTTAAGAGTATGTAGTGCTGATTGTGACCTAGAACAAGATAGCAATGTTGAAGAGCAGGTTGTGAGATGATCTCAGTGGTGCTTAAGAGTGTCTTTTACACATGGGTTTTATATTATCTGGTTGATGAAAGGTCCAATATTTATAGGCCACTGTAGTCACTGCAATGTCATAGCTTCTCATTATTGCAAATCTTGTGATATGGGTGTTGTGTTTAAAAATTGATGTATTATATATAGTCAATGAAATATTAAAGGTTTCTGCATGGTTTGCACACTTGAGTCCCTCTATTTTTTTTTAATCTCTAACTTCAATTATGCGGAATAGCTTGTAAATTGCAAATATGGTTGACCACTTTCTTTCTCTGGGTCATTTTTCCTAATCGACTAGGGTGTGAATTTCATTAGAGGAGGGGGTTAAAATCTCTCCCCACCCTGTTCTTGTGGACTTTCTGTCTCATGTTGCAATGTGGCTGTGGGGGGTTTTTACCTGGAACCTACACTCGTTGCCATAACTTTGACACTTTGGCGTAAGTGTCAAGGTGGTATGCATTTGTTCTTCCTTCGGTATGGAAGAACATTTGCTCCGTAACCTATCCATTTTGTTTGACAGGTTCAGTGGGCTGAACTTGTTTTGGAGAAGGAAGTGCGAATCTATGATGGGTTTCTCTCACTCAAGATAAAGGTTGGTACTCATTTTATCTTGTGTTGCTCTTCCTAGCATTGAGCTATCACTTGCAAAAGAACCTTCTACTATTGATCATATGTGCCAGAAAAGAGGCTGTCAATTTTGCTCTGGAAGCTTGTTAAGTTTTCCTGGAGTTTGAATGTGACCCATGCTTGAACATGTAATCTTTTGCATTTTGTCCATATGGTAGTAGCTAATGATTAATACACTATTTACGAATATGATCTGTACACAATACTATGCAGTCACCTACCTGTGATTATGGTGTGGTAGCCTGTCATGTTGTGTGCATCCGCACTGAAATGGGGGGCGATATCCTCTGTGCCGCCCCCCTCTGCAATGCTAGGGAGCCAAGACGGGGGGAATCAATTCACTTTTGGAGTTGTCCCCCCACTGCCTCGGCCCTCATGGTCACAGGGGGGAGTCGCAGAGAATATCAGGCCCTGAAATGGTCAGTAAAGAGAAATGGTCAGTAAAGAACTTTCTTGGGGGGAGGGATGTTGCTGCTTTGGTTCAGAAATGGGTCCTTAGTTTTCAGTTCATAGTAACACCTATGTTGTTTTTATTTTTCTGGACTATTCGAGGAGCACAAGGGTGACCATCTTGAATCTAAACCCTTATGCGTGCTTGAAACTCCAAACTCTGGGATATATACTGCCATCGAAGTGCGGCTGATTCTCCCCATTCATGCCATATAAAACACTTATCTCAAAACCTAAAATTATCTAATTGACCTGTTCAGGTCCTGTCTAATAGGTGACAGCAGTTGATTGGCGGGAAAAAGTGACTTGCATTTTTCAAAAATTGTAATTCACTTTTTCGCTCCATTAGTGTCCTGCCACCTGTTAGACAGGACCTTAGCAGGTCATAAGTGGCAGGAGAGGATCCAGTCTAGAATAAAACAGGTCATTACTTTGGTGCAAAGGCAGGGACTCGGGCTGGTTCTAGTCTCGTGAGCAGCCACTTTGTGCAAAAAGGCCAAAGGTTAGGTTTATCTCCGGTCCAACCTCCTAGCACCCGTTAGTAATGGGACCAGCACTGGGTAATGACCTTTTAATAGTTGAATAAAAACCTCATAAATAACAGCACACACAAGTATTTTTTCGGCTGTGGTCCGTGTTGTGTTGATCGGGACTGTGGCAACAACTTGGAATGGTCAAGGGCTCAGTGATGGTTTTAAGTAACTACCCCAACTAGAGCCCTCAATTGGATGTTGAACAGAATCAGTGGTGGTCAGAAATTAGTGTGCCAAGTGGTTGATCTGTAAAACCCCCCAAAAAACTGCTGATTTGGTGAATGACTAATACAATGTGACATTTGGATGGTTTTCAATCCTGTGAGGATGGGAGAGCGATTTCCTTGATATGGGTTCCTTTGGTCTTGTTCGGTGGAAAAGATTGAAGGGGCTTTTGCATTCTTGTCTCAGGTTTCCTATCACAAACACTTGAAAATTTTCTTATAATCATCCACCATAGAACTCATTTTGGTGATGGTGAAGTAAATCCTTAAAGTGCCTTCTTTATAATCCATGGAAAGATATGTCTCCTTCAGCTTGATTTTTGTTCTCTCCCCCAATCGACTCTCGGCAGTTCGTTTATACCACCTCATTTTTACATTGCGCCGTCGACCACAATGGTGAAGTAAATCAGTATAAATCTGAATGAGGTCATTTTGAACCAATAGGTGCAATACCTTGTGGCTACAAATGCCTTGGAAATTTGAAATGAAATGATTTTGTTACATGTGGCTGACAAACATGACCTTAGTTGATTAGTTGACTCTTGTTTTTGATACCAAAGCAACTCCTAGGGTTTTATGAGACAAAGGATCATCTGCATTCACAAAACCCTGGCCGCACTGGCAGTGGTGCTTGGTGCATCCCACATTGCCTAAAATTTTAATTTCCAACCTAAACATGTACGTTGTGGCGTTGCCACTGAGATCAGATACTCTCTTGACCTTGAACTCCTGCCCTCAATAATCAGAATTGCATGAACAAAAAATTCCAAAAAACAAACAAAAAACATGGTTTTTTAGTCCATGTAGTATGCTTGAGCTGATCAGATCTCAAACTCATGCTTATCATTTGCTTGCACTGTTGTGCGACACATATCCAAAAAAAGCAAATCTGATTGTCCTTTTCAATTTTTTTTTTTTTTTTTTGGGGGGGGGGGGTATGGTGTATCTTATACAAATA